>VDFB02152587.1:0-22826 GCA_007258455.2 Sequoia sempervirens
AATACACATTGAAAATTAACATACACGAATAATGAAACAATGTAATGTCCCCTTTTCGAGCCTGACTTTTTCAGTGACCGTTAGCCTTTCCTTGGGAACCCGGAGGCTAGTCGGAAGTTAAAATTAGGGTTTCCTAATTTTGAGGAGGTTATTGTTCGAAGATGTCAATTTTAATGGCGGATTCCTTCTGGGTTTTCAGAGGGCTTCGCAGTGGTATGATCATTCCGGCATTCTGGGTACTTTTTGGAATTTACTATTTTTAGTAAATTCTATTTTTGGCAGCTTGTCAGATGATGTTCAGCTCGGTTGACTTCCTGTTTTAGTGGTCAGATGTTTGGATCAGTTTTGGCTTCAGTGCACCTCCGGAGGGATAAGTTAAGTTATTTCATTAAAGGCACATTTAAATATTATATTTTAATGTTGACCTTGGGCTTAGAAGTAATGACTTAAAGATGTTTTAAAAAGGGGCCATTGAGGGTGGCGCCCTCATTAAATGATTATTTTAATTATTGCCTAAGTCAAGCAAGATGATGTGGGGCGCACTTTTCAAGATGGACTTTTAATTAAAATATCATTTATTAATGCTTTGAGGAGAAGGTACGCCTTCTTGAGAAGATGAAAGTTTTGACCTAAAAGCTGTTTCTAGGGTTTCGTGAAGTCAAGCAGAAATTATAAAAAGGGAGTCTTGTGCATCATTTGGGTCATCTTGGAAAATACACCGTTATGCTGCCGGATTGAATCTGGATCACTTCGAGGGATGAAGACCTCCTAACCATTGGGCATCTCTTCTCGTTTGTAAGACAACGACTAGTGATGATTGTTAGTCTAGTGTGAGTTCTTGGAATTGTTGCATTGTAATCCGCATTCATACATTTAGGATCAGTTTGAGCATATTAGAATTTCTGTTTTCAGCATATTAGATTTAGCAGATTCGTTGTTTTATTGATAAATCTAAAAATACAAAAATTTGTCTTATGGGTATTGCATAAACTCATTGTTCTAGACTAGGCGCCTCTTTGAGCAAGGTTATAGATTTTTTGAAGCATTGTCAGATTTTATAAGTGAAAATCGCCCCTGTACCTGGGCCGTACCATCTGCAGATCCTTGGGATTCGTGCCATTAAATATAATCTGCTCTTTGGCTCTGATTTCTGTTCCTAAGTTGGGCGCCTTCATTATACTTGTGTTTTGCATTCAATTTTAGATTGTTTGCTTGAGTTTCAAGGGAGTTACGAACTTTCCAAGGAATATATATTGCTGTCTATGATGAAAAACACAGGTCTGTTAGGCAGAATGAAGAAAGCTGCATCTTGTTCTTGATGAGTTTGGAAGGATATTCAGATCTTGCGGCATACTTCATTATTGGTGGGCAAGCTTCAAAAAGGTTGGATCTATTAATTAATTCCTTCAATTTCAGTCTCTTTCATAGCAAAGGAATGTTCTAAAATTAGTGCAAGTCTCTCATACGTTGGATTGTAATTGATAAGCAAGTTGTAATCTTTCAAATTGTATGCTGGCAGTAGTACTGTCGGTCTTAGATTCTTGCTCAGTTAGATTGTAATGTTATCTCTTTCAGCATTTTGATATTGTATGTAGTCCATCTCCGCCCTATGGTCGCTACTTTCCCGTCTTGGGTCAGCAAGCACATTCTGGGTGTAGAGTAGATTCAATATTCAGCATTTCCTTCTAGTTTGCTTACTGTACTAGTTGAAACAGTATAACTCCGCCCTATGGTAGCTACTTCCCATTCTGGGTGAGCAAGCACATTCTAGGTGTTGAGTAGTTTCGTTATTCAGCATTTCTTTCAAGCTTTGCTTTCTGTAATTCACTCCGTCATATGGTCGCCCCTCACTCCACCTTGGATTGGGTAGCACATACTTGACGTTGAGTTCCCTTCTGCATCGTGAGTTTACTTTCTTGCACGTTTCGGTTTATCCATCTAACCTTAACGGGTGCATTTGCCTGAATGTTGTAACCTGTTATTTGAAAAACGAAAAAATTTGGCTCGGTATATTTCAGTGGTATCAGAGCCACGTATCCTGCCATCCTGTGAATTCAGCTTTCTATGAGTGACAGAGAACAGAGATATTTGGCAAGAGTATACAAGAGAGACACAGTTCAGACACAGTTGTATCAAGCCCCAGAAGGTCAAACCGCTTCAGAGATTTTGAGGGCTAATTGGGAGCCTTCACAAGAAACAGAAATGGGGGATAATGAAAGAAGTTCTGGCAACAGAGGTGACAGTGGGAAAGGTATAGACAATTCAGCCAATCTAGGTCAAGGACTTGATAAGAAGATGGATGCTTTGTTGGATATGTTCTCTCTCATGTTAGGGAGATTGGGTCCGAATACTCCACAAAACAATACAGTGCATGTCGGTGAGCATAGTGCTAATAACCAACACAATGGTCATGGTGCCCCACCTTCAGTTAGCAGAACCTACATTTCTGCTAGACCATTCAAACCCACGTTTTTGACACCAGCAATCCCACAGCCTGACCCCGAAGAAAATGTTTCATCCTTGGAGAGGGTGAGGATAGGCCGTACAGAGTATGACACCCTTCCCGATGAAGTAAAACTTGACATGTCTTTCAATGATTACATGGAGTATAGAAGGAAGGATAAAGGCCAAGGGAGAAATTATGATCAAAGAAGAACCCCAACACAAGGAGATTGGAATCAAGCTCTCAACAAGGTTACGCTTGCCCATTTTGATGGAAGCGATAATAATTCTGCTCGAGCCTGGTTACAAAAACTAGACAACTATTTGGCACTTAGGCCAATGGCTGAAGAAGAAGCGATGAGATTCGCTACGCTACACCTAGATGGGGTGGCGCATGAATGGTGGTACCATGGCCTAGTCACCTTAGGTCATGGGTCTATCACTAGCTACGATGAGTTCTCCAATAGACTCATTGAGAGGTTCGAGAAAAAGGACCTAGAAGTGCATTTTAGGGAATTGGCACAGTTGAGACAATATGGCACTGTGGATGCCTACATAGCTAAGTTTCAAAGACTTTCAGTTATGGTCACTGGAATTGCAGAAAGAAGATTAGTCATCCTATTCACTGAAGGATTGATGGAGCCAATCAAGGGTTGGATCAAAGCTTTTGATCCACCGTCCCTACAAGAAGCAATGAAAAAGGCTAGAAACATGGAGTGGGCTGCTCCCAAAGCAAAGTTCCATTCCAAACCAGCTTTTCACAAAGGTGATAGAGGGAAAAGGTTTCATCAGAAGCCTCACCATAAGGAGTTTAAACCTCAGAAACCTCCTGGCTCAAGATTGGATCCAGAGACTATCAATGAACTCCGTAGGAAAGGTTTATGTTTCCGTTGTTGGGAAAAATGGTCACAAGATCATGTGTGCCCAAAGGGGGCTAAAATTCATCAAATTGAGTTCTATACAGCTGATGAAAGCAATTCTGATTTTTCTGATCAGCAAGCTGATTTTGAGGACAGCGATGAAGAAAATACTCCAGAAGAGTTTGAAGGTGAAAAAGAAAGTGGTGGTACATTGGCTCAACTTTCGAGCTTCCAAAAGAATGAGTCCTTTAAAGTTCATGGGATGATCAAAGGGCAACGTATTGTTGCTTTAATTGACACTGGAGCAACACATAACTTCATAGACGAAGTTGTGGTGGCAAAGAAAGGATTGCAAACAGAAGACTTTGAAGGGTTCAGAGTTATGGTTGCGGATGGGTTTCACATCTCATGCACCAAGAGGATTTCGAACATGTCAATGCAATTGGGCAATTACGAAGTCAAGGATGACTTCTATGTGGTCAATATTGGAGATACGGATGTTGTCCTTGGCATTCAATGGCTGCGATCTCTTGGAGAGATCTCTCTAAATCTGCAAACTATGGAGTTGAAGTTTCAATCCGATGGGAAGAAGGTGGTGTTGAGAGGAATGTCAAATGGTGGCCCTCGGATTGTATCATTCAAGAGGATGGCGAAGTTGATCCGTCATGATCAAGTGGAATGGGCTGCTGAGTGCATGATTCTTCCAGCAAGTCCAGCTGAAACTAAAGTAGAGCATCCTCCTGATATCCAATCTTTACTCACCAAAAAGAGTAAAGTGTTTGCTGATTTACCTCCTGGACCTCCTCCTGATCGAGGTTCATAACACATCATAGAGCTCAAGGAAGGAGCTAAACCGGTGATCACAACTCCATACCGGTATCCGAAGAGGCAAAAGGATGAGATTGAGAAGAATATCCGAGAACTTTTGGAGATGGGTTTCATACGCCCAAGCAAGAGCCCCTTTGCTTCTGCAGTGGTTCTTGTAAAGAAGAAGGATGGTACCATGCGCATGTGCGTGGACTATCGTGCTTGGAACCAAAGCACTATCAAGAATAGATACCCCATTCCCAGAATAGATGAGCTCATTGATGAGCTACATGGGGAATAGTTCTTCTCAAGATTGATCTAAAAGTCGAGGTTACCATCGAATGGGGATGAGGGATCGAGGATGTGGAAAAAGACAGCTTTGAGATGTCACTATGGCCACTTCGAATTCTTAGTCATGCCATTTGGTTTGACTAATGCACCGGCCACCTTTCAGTCTTGCATGAACCGTGTGTTTCAGAATCAGTTAAGGCGGTTTGTGTTGATTTTCTTTGATGATATTCTGATCTACAGCAAGACTTGGGAAGATCACCTCAATCACTTGGAGGAAGTGCTTGGTATCATGGAATCTGAGAGTTTGTTCGCAAAGGCTTCCAAATGTGAATTTGGAATGGTGGAGTTATTATACCTTGGCCACATAATCAGTGCTGAGGGAGTAAAGGTGGATCCGGAGAAGATCAAAGCCGTGGTTGATTGGCCACCGCCTGAAAGTTTGACACAGTTGAAAGGTTTTTTGGGCCTTTGTGGTTTCTATCGGAGGTTTGTTAAGGGGTATTCTCAGAATGCGGCTCCCCTTACTGATCTCACCAAAAAGGGAGCCTTTGTTTGGTCAGAAAAGGCTCAACTTGTTTTTAACAAATTTAAGAAGATCATGAGCTCGTGCCCAGTTTTGGCTATCCCTGATTTCTCCAAGCCATTCGAGCTGCAGTGTGATGCATCGGGTGAAGGAGTTGGTGCTGTCCTGATGCAAGACAAACACCCTATTGTGTTTGAAAGCCGAAAATTAAGGGGTGTGGAAAGGTCATATTCAATTTATGACAAAGAAATGCTTGCCATTATGCATGCATTAGCCAAGTTTCGACAGTACTTGGTGGGGAATAAGTTCGTGGTTAAAACAGACCACAATAGCCTCAAGCATTTTATGCACCAGAAGGATTTAAATGAGAGGCAACAGAAATGGGTGAGTAAGCTTCAAGCTTACGACTTTGACATTGACTATGTCAAAGGGAAAAATAATGTAGTGGCCGATGCTCTCTCCAGAAGGCCTCATCTTAGCTCATTGTGTGAGCTTACTGCAGATTGGAGAGACATGTTGCTTGCTGATTATGCAAAAAATCAGTTTGCAACCAGCATTCTGGAAGGTACTTTCCATGATGAAAAGTACCAGGTGGTTGAGGGTTTGATTCAGTATAAGGGAAGAATCCTTCTGGTTGCTGATTCTAAGCTCAAGAAGAAGATTCTTTTGAATTTTCATGACATTCCAGTTGCTGGTCACCAAGGGTTTTTCAAGACCTATAGGCAGATCCGAGAAAGGTTTTCTTGGAAAGGTTTGAAGAGGGAGGTTCAACGTTACATTCAGGAATGTCCTGGTTGTCAAGCAAATAAAAATGAGCACACATTGCCAGCCGGTTTGCTGCAACCACTTCCAATTCCCAATCAAAAATGGGAAAGCATTTCAATGGATTTCATCACTGGGTTGCCCAAGGCCCAAGGGAAGGATTGCATTTACGTGGTAGTTGACAGATTAACCAAGTTTGCTCATTTCTTTGCCATTACCAGCACTTTTTCTGCAGCTCAAGTTGCAGATTTGTTTTTTCGAGAAGTGTTTAGGCTTCATGGGTTGCCAAAGAATATTGTGAGTGATAGGGACAGCAAGTTCCTAAGTACTTTTTGGCAGGAAGTTTTCAGAATGAGTGGTACTGTGCTCACTCCAAGCACGAGTTATCACCCCCAAACTGATGGGCAAACAGAAGTGGTGAACAAGTGGTTGGAAGGCTACTTGAGAAATTATGTGTCCGAACAGCAGAAAGCTTGGGTTAAGTGGCTGCATATAGGCAAGTACTGCTACAACTCTACCTTCCATATGTCAATCAAAATGTCTCCTTTCTTGGCACTTTATGGATATGAAGCACCCAGCTTTGCAGATTTGGTATTTGGTGACAGCAAAGCACCATTAGCCAAGGATTTGTTGCAGCATAGTCAGGACATAATGAGATCCTTGAAGGATAACTTGCAGATTGCACAAAATCAGCAAAAGTTGTATGCTGATCAGAAGCGTGTTGAGCGTTCTTTTGAGGTTGGGGATATGGTCTATCTCCGTTTACAACCTTACAGACAGTCAACTCTCAAGAAGAGTGGAGCTGAGAAGCTCAAACCTAGCTTCTATGGGCCGTTTAGGGTCATCAGAAGGGTTGGGGCTGTAGCTTATGAATTAGAGCTACCTTCAGATAGCAGAGTGCATAACGTCTTCCACGTGTCTCGCCTCAAGAAGGCACTTGGACACAATGTGCTTGCTTCTTCACAGTTGCCACCGTTGGACGAAGAAGGACAATTGGTTCTGGTTCCCGAGGCAATACTTGACTTCAGAGATCATTCCTTGAGGAATAGAATTATCAGAGAATGTTTGGTAAAGTGGAAGAACCTGCCTATGGAGGATGCAACTTGGGAAAGTGATGAGATAATGCAGCATCCTAGTTTGCAATTGCTTGAGGACAAGCAATCTTGGGGAGGGCAGACTGTAATGTCCCCTTTTCGAGCCTGACTTTTTCAGTGACCGTTAGCCTTTCCTTGGGAACCCGGAGGCTAGTCGGAAGTTAAAATTAGGGTTTCCTAATTTTGAGGAGGTTATTGTTCGAAGATGTCAATTTTAATGGCGGATTCCTTCTGGGTTTTCAGAGGGCTTCGCAGTGGTCTGATCATTCCGGCATTCTGGGTACTTTTTGGAATTTACTATTTTTAGTAAATTCTATTTTTGGCAGTTTGGCAGATGATGTTCAGCTCGGTTGACTTCCTGTTTCAATGGTCAGATGTTTGGATCAGTTTTGGCTTCAGTGCGCCTCCGGAGGGATAAGTTAAGTTATTTCATTAAAGGCACATTTAAATATTATATTTTAATGTTGACCTTGGGCTTAGAAGTAATGACTTAAAGATGTTTTAAAAAGGGGCCATTGAGGGTGGCGCCCTCATTAAATGATTATTTTAATTATTGCCTAAGTCAAGCAAGCTTATATTGGGCGCACCTTTCAAGATTGACTTTCAATTAAAATATCATTTATTAATCTTTGAAGGAGAAAGTACGCCTTCTTGAGGAGATCAGGGAATTTGACCTAAAAGATGATTTTAGGGTTTCGTGAAGTCAAACGAAACTTATAAGAAGAGGGCTTGTGCATCAGTTTGGGTCATCTTGGAAAATACACCGTTATGCTGCCGGATTGAATCTGGATCACTTCGAGGGATGAAGACCTCCTAACCATTGGGCATCTCTTCTCGTTTGTAAGACAACGACTAGTGATGATTGTTAGTCTAGTGTGAGTTCTTGGAATTGTTGCATTGTAATCCGCATTCATACATTTAGGATCAGTTTGAGCATATTAGAATTTCTGTTTTCAGCATATTAGATTTAGCAGATTCGTTGTTTTATTGATAAATCTAAAAATACAAAAATTTGTCTTATGGGTATTGCATAAACTCATTGTTCTAGACTAGGCGCCTCTTTGAGCAAGGTTATAGATTTTTTGAAGCATTGTCAGATTTTATAAGTGAAAATCGCTGTACCATACTGGCCGTACCATCTGCAGATCCTTGGGATTCGTGCCATTAAATATAATCTGCTCTTTGGCTCTGATTTCTGTTCCTAAGTTGGGCGCCTTCATTATACTTGTGTTTTGCATTCAATTTTAGATTGTTTGCTTGAGTTTCAAGGGAGTTACGAACTTTCCAAGGAATATATATTGCTGTCTATGATGAAAAACACAGGTCTGTTAGGCAGAATGAAGAAAGCTGCATCTTGTTCTTGATGAGTTTGGAAGGATATTCAGATCTTGCGGCATACTTCATTATTGGTGGGCAAGCTTCAAAAAGGTTGGATCTATTAATTAATTCCTTCAATTTCAGTCTCTTTCATAGCAAAGGAATGTTCTAAAATTAGTGCAAGTCTCTCATATGTTGGATTGTAATTGATAAGCAAGTTGTAATCTTTCAAATTGTATGCTGGCAGTAGTACTGTCGGTCTTAGATTCTTGCTCAGTCAGATTGTAATGTTATCTCTTTCAGCATTTTGATATTGTATGTAATCCATCTCCGCCCTATGGTCGCTACTTTCCCGTCTTGGGTCAGCAAGCACATTCTGGGTGTAGAGTAGATTCAATATTCAGCATTTCCTTCTAGTTTGCTTACTGTACTAGTTGAAACAGTATAACTCCGCCCTATGGTAGCTACTTCCCATTCTGGGTGAGCAAGCACATTCTGGGTGTTGAGTAGTTTCGTTATTCAGCATTTCTTTCAAGCTTTGCTTTCTGTAATTCACTCCGTCATATGGTCGCCCCTCACTCCACCTTGGATTGGGTAGCACATACTTGACGTTGAGTTCCCTTCTGCATCGTGAGTTTACTTTCTTGCACGTTTCGGTTTATCCATCTAACCTTAACGGGTGCATTTGCCTGAATGTTGTAACCTGTTATTTGAAAAACGAAAAAATTTGGCTCGGTATATTTCAAACAACCTCCAAGTTATAATTTATAAACTTATATCAAAATGCCGGAAGGAAACATTGCTGCCATATAGTTTTAAAGTGTGCGATGAAAATCAAAATACAATATCACATGTCAATAATGAATAAACAAAGAGCATTGCTGCCCCTAATCATCTCTCATAACCGCACCAAAATCAGAGTCATCCTCTGAGTCACTACCACTATGATGGTCCTCCTCAACCAACGAAACCCCAACCAAACCCTCAGCTGTCTCCTCATCTACCTGGGCCACATCCTCAGGATCAATATCCCAATGTAGAGTTGGACTTTGTTGATACTTTGGAGTTTTCCAATCTTGAAGCCAAACAACACTATGAACAGCCACTAGCTTCTCCACTCATCTAGAGGTAAGTCTATTCCTCTTGAGGGAGTGGATAAAGCTATACATGGACCAATTCCTCTCTGCAGCAGAGGAACTAACAACTTGTGCATGGAGGCGAGTAGCAAGTGTTTTCAACTGCGGTTTATCTCTCCCATGATAGGTCCACCATCCAATAGGGTTCGATTGAGCTAATATAGCTCTATCCAACCTTGCCTGTGGTTTACTTAAGTTTGGGCCATTAAGATTTGCAAAGTCTAGGAATTGTGTCCGAAGTAGTGAAGCCTACTTTGTTGGATAAATCTTTTCAATGGCCCGTGTGAACTCTTCTAAAACCTTAGGGTCATCGCATGGAGGCACCCTGCTAGCTCTTGGTGAATACCATTTTGGATTTAGAACAAACACAACCATACGAAGCGGGGCATTCATTGTATTTCACCTCTGCATCACAATGGGCCTAATGTGTTGCTCATATAAATCCAAAGTGGGATTCTTTGCCAAAATAGTTTGCTTGATTTTCCCAAGCATATTGTCAAATGTATCATATATCTCCCCAAGACTACGAGAGTTTATATCAACATATCGGATGACATCTACAATAGATGAGATGAAGGAGCAAATATATCTGCAAAATGAAAACAAAAAGTTCAAAATAATTAGTTGACAAGTTAATTTACATGGTAGAAACTTCAAAAGTTGGAACATTGGACAATAAAATTAAAATATTAAAATCAGAAATTTAATATGAAAATCAGCCATCTAATATGTCTTACCTCACATTGGCTCACCAATCATCATTGAAGATCTTTTGTTTGATGGTCTTTGTTTGAGCAGAACTTGCATTAGGCCATCTAGTCCACTCTGCATTGGCTATCATCATTTGTAGAGGCTCATGCACCTCAAGCATCCTCTCCAACAAGATGAAGTATGTGGCATATCTACATTCACTGATTCAATGATTCATTAAAAAATAAAAATTTAAAACAAAATCAGATTATGAATACAAATTCAAAGTGAAACAAAATGAAGTGGCATACATTGTTTCAACAGGTTTGAGAAACTCCTTTGAAAATGTTCTGAAGAGAGCAAGTGAGGTGTGGTGATCGCAAATGAACATCTGAATATTTCTAGCTTCTACCATAGTTTGCTTCACCCAATCCAACTTCCCCATGTCTTGCAGTGCATTGTTCAATGCATGAACACAATATGGGGTCCAAAATATGTGCCTATCAGTACCCTCCACCATCAACCTAGCCGATTTGCACACACGTGCTGAATCGGTGAGCACTTGCACCACATTTGCAGCCCCAACCTCCTCTATGGCATCTCCTAAAATGGAAAACTGGAAATTTGCATCTTTACGTCTTGTTGATGTGATTTTTATGACCGCACCAATCAGCAGAACAAAATAGTCCGAAGGCTACTCCGTTCTCTCTTGATCAAAGTATTCCGTGCGCTAAGATTGCAAGAAAGTTCGCATGTTCAACTCCAAGGTTCTGAAATATTTAGAATACCCTCAGTTGGTTTGATGTGAATAGCTGTTTTCACGAGGGGACTTACACAATTGTTCAAGATTCTTGCAGTTAACAGCAGATGGATGATTTGAAGGGGATTTTGCGCGTATGATTTGGCAATAAGGTATGTTTTCCTAAAGCTAACCAAAAATGTGTGGAAAATAAATGAGTGTAGGGCCTAAGAAACTTATATTCTATTCTAAATGCAGGATATGTGGAGCTCAATTTCGGCAGACTTCAACCGAATCTCACCTAGCCTCACGTCGGACAGCTTCAGCGAAATTAGTGCAATCTTCAAAGGGATAGCAAAAGATGTTCAAATTATAATTTAGCATACATATACCATCAAGACGACGCATATAAGTATACAAACCACAATCGAAGTTAAACTCAAGATAATCTCTAGTGGACCACGCAAGGCGAACTTGTCATCAACAAGCTGCTAGTGGTATGGAATGAAATGAAGCTACCTCAATAAAACACCACACATCAAAGTAAACTACTTGCATGAGATGAAAATTATGCTACTTGGATCCGAAAGGAAGAAGAGACCTTGCTAGCTATCCATGACAAAGACGGATTCCACTATCAATGAAAAGATCTATTATCATGAAAGTGTTACACAACAATCTCCACAAAAGTTTTCAAAGGGAAAACTTTCTTTCTTCTCCACACTATGCTAAGCTATCAAGAAAAACGTCTACTCTGCTCTACTCTCCAAATCTAATGCTAGTCTGATGTCTAATTCTAATGTCTATTGAGGTACAAATGAGGGGGACTCCCCCTTTTATAGGTAGCCCAGTCCAATGGACGGCTAAGATTACAATCAAAAGAGTGGCTAAGATTAAGCCACCTTAGCCCTAACCCTAAAAACTGCCAGAATGGGGAGTGGTGCAATAAATGAGCAAAGATTCCCACTCACTCCCAAAATAGTAAAGGCAATTAATGCCCATAATCAGTCTTCTAGAAGATCATCGTCCAGTTAGTGCATTCCCATTCTCCTTCTCTCTGGCTGCAAACTCAATGAACCTGCCAAGCATAGCCTCAACCTCCTGAACTGAAATGGGTGGAATGCACTCAAGCTGGAACTCCAATACTGTAACAGACTGCTCATGCCTTGCACAAGATTTTCTCCAAGCAACCAAGGAATCATGCGTGCTCTGGATCAAGGTGGAGAAAGTAGAAGTATTCTCAAAATCATCTTGTACGAAGGTCTTCACCTCAGAAAAGAAAGGCACCGGCCTACCCCTCAAATTATCAACATTTACCTCATCTGGATTCAACCGCCTAGCAAATATGGCCTGGAAAGTATTCTGAACTCCATCAATGATATTGGCCATAGCCTTCCGTACCTTGGTTGAATCCGCTTGTGCCGCGTCGAAGAAACCGCATCCTGTGATTGCTGAAGAATACCATCTAGAAAAGTCGTTCCTGTCATTCTCCCGAATGACCCCTCCATCAATCAGCGACTGTAAAGGGACATGCCTCAATGCCTCAAGACGCTGAATTACTTTGCTCTGATAAACAGAAGCATCTCCCCAAGCCTGATCAATTGCCTCCATTTGTGCCAAAATACTGGAAGCCTGCTGAAAAGCAAGAGCAAGGCCCTCCATAAACTTTTCTGTCTCAACACGAACTCCTGTGACCCACTTGTCTGCTTCCTGTGCCATCTTCCCTAACTCCAACAAGCCATTGATTGACTCTCTAGGTATCTCTGCTGGGGGCTCTATCACTGGAATCTCCTGCCCATGAGAACGAGACAACTGCTGCACATATCCAATTAAAGCCTTATGCTCTCATTTCAACTTCTTGTACTTTCCTTCCTTCTTGAATAATCTGTCTTTGAGGGCGAGGTAGGAGTTATCACATTCTTCCACAATTTGTGCACTTGTGGGGCGTCCTAACTCCAAAGTTGTGACCACGTAATTCTCTGGCACTGCTTCATTTCGGTCACAATCAACCTGTGGCACGGCTACATGAAGGGTGCGGGAACCATCCTCATCAATTGATATCTTCGAAAACTTTCGTGCTCTCTTCTTCTATGGAGGTGCACTGATCCTGTTCAAGAACTCTTCCATTTCAACTGCTGGATCAATTTCTTCGCTGGGGCTTCTTCTAATCCTATTCCTGAGCCAATCAGGCATTGTATACTGGATATCAAATGGCTGCTGCTCTCGTGCCTCTACTTCTCGAACTTGTTCAACTTCTACATCATTCTGGCGAGGCTCATCGTTCTCAAGTGGCTGAGTGTCTCCTGAAACTATATCATCATCATCCTCCAAAGCCGCCTCTAACTCTTGCTGAAACTGAGGGTCAGTAGTAGTCCCCTCATCATTCTGTTGATCAACTCTACTAGGTGCATTGACGCTCTGGCCAACTGATTCTCTCCGTGGTGGCTAGTTATTCACCTGTACTACTTGCACCTGATTTAATGCATTCCTCTGATCAGCAAATAAAGAAACCTCCTGTATACTTGGAGAATGTGTCTCCAATGGCGTGGGCGATTCAACTGTAACTCGTGGAGGCTCCGGCTGAATGGGCTCCTACCGAACTGGCTCCTTCCTTCTAGATTCTGGACCTTGTGTGATTTGCTTCTTCCTGTCGGTGGTGGGTGTCCTGTGATCTCCCATCAAGTTGTAAGTCAAAGCAATTGACCTACTCTTCAACCTGTTCACCCGCCTATCAACCCATGCTCTGGTGAATGTCAAGACCGGAATAGAAAGTCTATCCAAGTCAGCAACTTTTGGTTCTGACCAATCTGGGAGTGGAAGCGGAGTATCTCTCACTGCTGCATAATCTGGATGGACAACGTCCATATCCTCATTCATCTGGTCTGGAACCGGAACAACTTCGCACTCCCTGATCATGCTAATTGGCAACCGAGAGAACATTTTTTTCCTGACTTCAACCTCATTTGATGCATCAACCCAATAATCCTGAATATTTTCCTTGTGTTTAAACTCCTCTAACAGTACCCATTTGATGTTATTATGCGGATCATAGTGCTATCGGCTGGTGTGATATGAAAAGTGATAAAATTGAAGTCCACTCTCGACCTCTCTAGTTGCCTGTAATGAAGGACACACTTCGTCTGAGTTGCCCATGACAATCGGGAAGTCAACACCTCCCTTCTTCTTCTTCTGAATTTTATCGTAGGCAACCAATTGCCTAGATATCTCTAACATCAAAATTTTGTTGGTTGGGTACTTAGGCAGCCTATATGGGTATGATGAAAAACCTTGCAGCCTTATGTAAGAAAACTTCAGAAACTGTATAAACCAGCACCCATACCTTTCAATCAATTTTTGGGCCTCTCTTGAGATTCTGTGATGCATCCGCTCCTGAAGCAGTCTCGTGATGTGCATGGTGAAGGCGTCATTGACACGCTTGTAATAGGTGGTACTTGTCAAATGCAACTATGGACAAGCCTCATGTATTTTAAACTGGTGAAAGCCACAACCAACAGGTTCCTTGTATGAAATTCCTCTGTACCTCGTCATATGGGCCAGCATGTAGATGATGTAAGAGCTCATATAGAACGTCTTCGTTCTTCTCAGGCTCAGGAGTTGCTCATGCAAATTGTCACTGATCATTGCAGCCCAGTTGACGTAGTCTTTTCCTTCCAGCATGAGGTTGATGTAATAAAACATCTAGGGCTCGAAAATGAATGACTGTGGGCAACCTCCAACTCGACTCAGCATCATAATGAGATCACAGTACTCCTGCTTCAAGTCATCTGCTATAATTTTCCTTGGCAACTTTGTACGAGAAGGCTTGGGATTGCTCATCCACTGAGTATTGATCGTCTCTGTACATCTCTCGAATGCAGAAGCGTACATTCGTTCAGCTCGTTCTTTGGACTTGTAAACCATATTTCTGTGCACTGGGATTCCAAAGGCCTCACCAATGGCAGCAGGAGTGAGGTTGGCGAGCACTTGTCCATCTGGTGACATGATCGATCTGTGATCCTTCTCATAGCAATTGGCGCACTCCATCATCAGCTCCGAACACTGAATGGCTGGTGGAAAACCAGCAGCTGTATACAATCCGCTTCGAACAATGTTGTGCGAAGTAGTCGAAGGTCGATGACTACCAATCCCCAGTATTCTGTTCTTGAAAGTCTCAAGGTTAACAGAGCCAAGTTGGTATCTATCAGCTTGCCCAACTTCGAAATGAATTTTGACTTTGGCGTAAATGTCTTGCTCAGCTTCTTTATCACTGCTTGCTTGGATGCACCATTGTTGTCTTTGCCAGTCGCCCTTGCCTCAGCCATCTGCAGGACAATAAACATTCATCAGCAATTTAACTTAGAAAATATAGTGCAGGGTCTGCCAGTCGACTTCAAGAAGTTGCAATATTATATCTCGTTTGCAAACCTCAACTTCTTCTTCAATAAATTCGAGCTTCAATACTTAGAAAAATTTCTAAGTAAGCTTTAACTTCAGCAACTTAGCAACTTCAAGCTTTAATAAAATTGCCCACTTCACTCTTGTAATCAGCAACTTGATAAAATCTTCCACTTCAAATTTTCAAAACTCAGCAACTAGACCTCAATTCGCACTTGTACGCCTTCAGCAAATTAGCAAGTGCGCACTCCTAGCTTCAGCAATACTCTTCTTCAAATCGAAATTTTTTTACTTGTATTGGCAATTTCAAAAATCGAGCTTCACCCTTAGAGCAAGTTCGAACTTCAGCAAATTCCTCTTTGAAATTCGAATTTCTTCAGCAATCATTCACTTCAGATTTTAACTTCAGCAACAAACTCAAGTCATCCTTCTTAGCTTCAAATCGAATTTTAGCAACACTTCAACCTTAGCAAAAATTTCTAACTCCTCAAGCTTCAGTCCTTAGCAACATCAAACTTAGAGCAAATCGAATTCTTCAGCTATGAAAATCAAGTGAGAAACTTCTCAATTTTATAGCCAAAATCAAATTCTAGAAAGAGCCAATTATAGCCAGTGCATTAAATTTCCACTATTCCACTTCAAGAATTCGAATTTTCCCTCTCTGGTATTTCCGACACTTGTCCGAGAATCTCAACCTTCTAGAAGTTCAACTTTGACTGGCATCTTTTGAATTCACTTTCGAAATTTTTTAATTTAAACTCATCAATTTAACAATTTCTATTTGCCAGCCGAAGTTCTGTCTTGCAAATTTTAAATTTTAATCGCCTTCGACACTCTGGAAAATTCACCAGTGAAGAATTCAATCAAAGATATGTAGGCAATTCACTTCAAATTCGTTGTCTGGAGAAATTTATCTTGAAAACACATTTTATTCACTTTGCCCTAGAAAATTTTAAATTCTCCCTTAGGAAAATTTCACAATTTGAGCACTGATTGAATTCTTCACTGAAAAAGCGTTGGCGAAGTGTGGGAGATATAGAAATCCATTCCTCATCACAGACGTCCAGTACCCAGAGGAAAATTTTCTTTGAAACGCGATGAATCCATGGGGACACAACGAACGGGTTCATTTAATTTTTTAAAATTTTGAACCTTAGAAAAATATTATTCCACCAATTTAAATCCGTTCATCTCTGTGAACACCTGTTGCTCAGACTTGGAAAAAAAAATTTAAATTCATCCTGCATTGTCATGCATTGTCATCATCTTCTGACTTTATCTCTGAAAACTTGCTCGTGCTTCAAGAAGAAAAATTCATCACCTTGAGCTCTAGGCGTATTTTCTAAGGAAGAAAATACTTTGCCTTAGAGAAATTTTAAATCGTCTTGAAAATTTTGCCCTGGAAAATCTTTCGCCTTGGAAATTTTTATATTCAACTTTGATCACTTTGCCTATGAGAAAAATTTATTTCACTTAGGAGATCTTCCTGCAAGCACATCATATTTTATTTCCATCATCTTCAACGCCTTGGGAAAAATTTTATTGTATTGCAACTCCAACGCCTAGCAACTTTGTTTTATTCATCACCTCACATTTTATTTCACACTTGAAAAATATTTTCACTTGAAGCTCCAACGCCTTAGCAATATTCATCACATCATCTTATATTTTATTTTACCACCCTAGGTGCATAGCATACTTGAAGAATAAAACCACGCCTAGCATTTTATTCACCCTTGGCAATATTTTCTAACACCTTATAACACTTACCACCTTGGGCGCATATAGCACTTGAAGAAGAATATTGCCACGCCTAGCATTTACCTTGTCATCACCACGCCTTGGAGTATTTCACTTCTCCTTTTACCTTATTCGCCACCCTACATTCACTTTTACTCTCGTCAACTTGGGCGCATTTTGGCTTGCATGAAGGATGACTCTTCAACTTCCCGTTTTTTTCTTCACTTGACCTCATTTGGGCGCATTTCCACATAGGTGAAGGATGAAAATTGTTGACTTGTTGACTTCTTTGAACTTGGGCGCATTTAGATGGGTGAGGAGGATGAAGTCTTTTCTAACGCCATCTTGTGACCCTTCAACTTCCCTTTCTTGTCCTCACATGCCTTGTTTTGGGCGCATTTTGCCATGGGAGAGGGATGAAACGTGTTGACCACTTTGACTTACTTGCCTTTTGGGCGCATTTCCACCTATGTGCAGGATGGGCGCATTTAGGGGGTGGTGGAGGACGAGTTCTACACTTAGAAAATTTTCTTGCTGTCAACTCTCAAGGTGGGCGCATTTTGCTATGTGTGCAGGACGAACTTCTTTGACTTTCTTTGACCTTCCAAGCATGGGCGCATTTTAGCCTAGGAGGTGGACGAAGTCTCATACTTAGAATTTTTTATGCTTTCACCTTGAGTTGGGCGCATTTTGCCATAGCTACAGGATGAAAAACATTGACCTCTTTGACTTTTATGCTTTATGGGCGCATTTTGGCTAAGCAGGAGGACGAGTTTTGGATTTAGAATTTTCTCTATGCCTCTTCATCAACTTGGGCGCATTTTGCCATGGCTGCAGGATGAAACACTTGAGTTAGAAAATTTTTGGCATCCGGTGCTTGAGGGCGCATTTTCAGGTAGTTGCAGGATGAAGTTCCAGACTTAGCCATTTTTTCGTCGTCCCTGCTAGTTTATCCATGCCCTGCTATTTATAGTAAGTCTCTCGATTTTTGCATCTCTGAAGCTCAGAACGATTTGAAATTTCAAACACTGCATCCTCACGACCTTGTTACCTCGTTAACACTGCTATCTTTAGTTGGCCTGCTATTTTTAGCTCATTTCTGAAGGTGATTTGATATTAATAGTAACTGCTTGCTTTTGATAGCTCCACTGCTCCGATTGACTTGAAATTTGAATGACGTGCTCCTCACCACGTGACCCGCCTGCTGACATCGGCGCATGCGACTGACTTGCTATTTTTAGTTTGTTTCCAAAATGACTTACTATAAATAGTAAGTGCTCCTTTTGTCTTCAAATTTTACCAGCAGAAAGCCTGAAGGATGCTGATCGCGGTGGTGTACACCGGTTTTCGAAAATTCTGACTTTTTATCCCTCTTTTCAGGCCCCGAAGCTAGAAACCCTAATTTACTCTGCATGCGTATCAAATGATCTCTGTTTGTCCTCGTTTCTGCTGCATTGCGATCAGCTCGTGATTTTGAAGTGCTGGGAAGTGGCTGTCGGGATGCACCTGCTAAAAATGGTAAGTTCCTAAATGAGTGGTTATCTCCGTTTGCATGTCACATCACTGCGAAGCTCTCGAAAAACCAATAAGGAATATGCCAACATGCAAAGAAAACCCTGACATGCAAACCCTAAAAATAGCCTCCGAAGGTTGAATTCTGAAAGTTGTCATCTTGCTTTGCATGTTACACCGTCGCGGAGGTCTCGAAAAACCCAGAATGAATCTCCAGACATGCAAAGAAAAAACTCTGCGTCTAAGCCTTGAAATTTGCTTTGGAAGCTGGACTGCTAAAAATAGAAAGTTGTCTGTTTCAGCTCAAATTTTGCACGCAAGCAGCTTGATGTGTTCTGGACGCAGCGTGACTATCGGAATTTCAAAAAATGTTGACGGGATGTCCTGAATTTCACACTTACTAAAAATAGTAAGTTGCCAGAATCAGATGAAAATTTGTTGAGAACTTGCTGAAAGCATACTGACATCAATGTTAAGCTTTGTTTTCAATTTATTCACTTCATTCGACCTCAGACTGACCAAGAAAGATGAAACCCTAATTTTCAGACTTGGCCAATTTCACGCTTAAACTCAACAGCGGGGAAATCCCGGAAAGGCAGATAGAAAAGAGATGGAGAGAGAGAGAGAAAAAAACCCAAGCCAAAAGACCAGAATGGAGCAAAGATTAGGGGGTCCCCATTTTAAATGGGGCGATGTGTGAAAAGGTCACAACACGTCTCCTCGAACAATCTATGGCTCTAAGAAAATAAGAACCAACAGGGCATGTGACTATGGCATTGATGAGTGGCCGATGTCTAACATCAGTCCACCCATCTATCACTATAGAGCACCCCGTTCTCATCCACGTTTGCCTCATCTCCTCCATTAACACATTAACTTTGGAGTACTCTTTGTCTAGGAGGGTGGTGCGTAGCTTATGATCTCTAGGGGGTATGAATGAAGGACCAACAGTGGCTATGTCTTTCACCATTTGTTTGAAATAAGAGGAACGAGCCACATGAAATGGGATGGCATGGGCAAAAAAGAATTTGACTATGGAAGATTCAGTGGCTTCTCGTGCTTGGTTATTGTCATGTCCCCATTTTTTGCGAGCATCAGAGTTCATAAGATTGGCCTATCATGCGACCTTCGTAGGCTGATAGTTTGGATAGAGGGTCGTTCTGGAGCTTGGCTCAGCTTCAGTTAGCAGAATTTGATCAGTAGTCTTTCGTTTGGGCTCGATCGGAGACTTTTTGCAGAATTGCTATTTTTAGCAGTTCCTGGCAGGCAGTGTGGGACCCCTGCTATTTTTAGCAGTATGGCTTTGGCGGCATTCAGAATCACTTTAGTGTTCGTCAGATTCAGACGGAACAGTCATCGGATGAGTAACGAGAGAAATATTAATATTTAATTGCATTAATTAAATATTAATTATTTAATGATTATAATATAAAATTATAATATTAAATTATAACTTAAGTGATTCTTCTTGAGGGGGTGCGCTATCATCAGGAAAGGGGCCAGTTTGGCAATTAAAATTATTATAAAATATTTCACAGAGACTATTGAATTATTAAAAGATTAAAATGTGAATATTGTATTAAAACCCTATTATTAAGGAAATCGCACTTTTGAGAGATATAGTGCATTTGCCTTGGGAATTGACCCATTATGACAGTATTGAATTAAAAATTGATCAGTCTTCGACAGAGAACGAAAGTTGTAGGGTTTCAGTCTCGATACATTGGAGAACGAGCCATCTCCAGTGGGAGCGATTCAAAGGATGTGAAATAACATCTGATTTATTGCCAGCACAGAGGTTTCTTCATCCAGAAGAGATCATTGAACTTCACAGGAAATAAACATTCAGGGTTTCAGACATTCTGTTCATTTGGGAAGCTATTGCAAGCCAAGGCGCCTATTTTAATGATGTTCTGGAGGCCGTACAAATCATTTATTGCTTGCTGCAGCCGTACCAGTCACAGCAGGCCGTACTTCTGAGAAGAGCCGTACTTATTCAGGAAGCTTGATTTATAAAATCCATTCAGAGGTTATCTCAACTGGGGCGCCTATCTCTTCACCATCTGAAGATCTTCAGAGAGAGACATATTTGCATTGCTTTCATTGATTGCTGTTCAATCTCAGGCCATACTACTGTACCTGGCCGTACCATATCTGCAAAGGCGTCTTTTGGTTTCCAGAGAGAAACGCCTTCATCTTTGGCAGTTAGACTTCATCAGGAGAGGCGCAAATATCAAAGGTGTCTGTGGGAAGCATCTGGCAGAGGAGAAATAGCCTTCATCATCTCAGCCGTACCATCAACTGGAGGTCATTTGTTGCTGCAGCAAAAACCAGGTTTTCAAAAATAACATTGCTTTTTTACCTTGCATGTAACTGGGTTTTATTGTAATCGCCTCAGAAGATTCTATATTAAATAAGCTTCAGTATTTGAGATAGATCTTGTAATTTCCAGAGATATATTTTTTTTATAGAATTAATCTTTCAATTATTGCAAAATCACCATATTGCATTTTATGCTCAAAACCTAAGAAACGTCAAAAAAACCCAAAACTTCAGAGAAAACCTAATAACAGTCAGATACAGAGATTTCGGGGAAACTAGGGTTTCTACAGTGGTATCAGAGCTAAATCCTGCCATCCTGAGGGTTTAGCCATCATATGCAGCCAGAGGAATTTGAAACATATAGGTACTATACTCGCAGACGTGCATTGATTGAAAGGCAACGCAGTTTGAGCGGGCAGCCGGAAAACATGGCTGACAGAGCAGATAATCCTAGAACAGAGATTCTTCATAGTAACCGAGATCAGGATGATGCAGAGGTTTTGCATGTACTTAGAGATCTTCGTGTAGGTCAATGGCGGTCAAATGGTGTATTACAGCAGTTGGCAGTTGCACTTCAGAGATTGGGTACTCCGAGGAGACCGTCACCACATCGTGACGATAACAGGAGTGATGCAGGTTCACGGAGAGCTCCTAGGACAGTGTCACGGGCAGCAGATAGGCCTACTAGGCCCACTTTCACGAGACAGGAGCCCGATGAGGCTATAGCAGGTGAGAAGCATGAAGGTTTGTTCGCTGGTACACTTAGGGCAGCGAACGACGAGTGGGAGTTAGCACCACCTGAGGCCAGCGAAAGGATTACCATTGACAGAACACCACAAAACACAAAAAGAGAAGTGATTAGCATGTTCCAGGAGTATAGCATTCTACCTCAGAGAATTAAAAAGGAACTTCCTTTCATGGGTTACATGGATTTGCACCCGAGTCTTTGCCATAAGACAGAGTTTGCAAGGAAGAAATATCTCACTATAGCTCATGAGTTGTTTACACCTGGAAGGGATAGAGAATCGACACATAAGGATGATACAACTCTTCGTCAAAATGATTTGATATCTTCAGTTCCCTATGAAGAAGGCAGAAATTTATGTGATGAATTTGATAAAAGTGCTGATCTGATTCGAGAACACACTAGCACAGCCTTGGGTAATGATTTACCTACATCGTCCTTGCAAGAGGTGGCCCAAGAAATTTCTACCATGGAGGCTACTTCCGATTTTTATGACAGCGATGATGAAACTTCGCGTGAGCACGAGCCAGCAGCTGTTTCACAGATGCAAAGTAACCCTATTGAGTTGTCAAGTGAAGAGACTCAAGAGTTGGGTACTACAGATGCAATTGGTGTTGATACTTTATATCATGGTGAGTCTGATTTTCCGGATCAGACCTTTGAAAACCAGCTAGAGGATTCATACGTTGATATGGAATCCCAGGATCATGCGTTGGATGGGCATGTAGTCACTTTTGGAGTAGAAGCGTGTGAAGATACTGTCATACCAGCAACTTCTACCGTACCTGTTGAGCCATCCTTTGAGGTACTGAGCAGCAGTACCTTAAATGTTGAGGTGTGCATGGTTAAGCTTACCGCATTGATCTTTTGCTATCATGCGGTGGCGGTAGCGGTCGCGTAAGCGTCCTTATCATAGTGCATATGGTGGGCGGAAATCTTGTATGGGGGTCGTAAGCTTCAGAGTCCGCATCATTTGGTTGGGAAACTACAAGTGAATGATAATATGATTGCCACCGCCCTTGAGCATTTTGACGTTGCTCGTCAGATGTTGACTACCTATGGTTGGAGTCCGCCTTTGACAGATGAGCACAGTGATAGTGGTTTTTCCCTTGCAATGATACATGCACTCGAAGCAAGTGGAGCGATGACAAGCCGCCTTGATACGCTGGCAGGCGAGGTTTCTTCCGGTGGGATTGCATTTGTTATGATGCACTGAAGGGAAAGGAGGAGCAGATCAATGAGCTCACTCATGAGCTTGAGGTGACTATGGACTCATTGCAGAGCACCCAGTTGGCTCTTCGAGAGTCACAGTTACAGATTGAGAAGCTTACCGTGGCGTTGAGTTTAGCACAGTCTTCACCACCTTTGGATATAGTTCAGTCTTCCATGGCAGCGGTTGGTGAGGAGTATACACCCATGGTTCATAGCAGTGTGGGAGATGTTGAGGATGT
>VDFB02152587.1:22926-59153 GCA_007258455.2 Sequoia sempervirens
GTTGAATCACTTCAACTTCCAAAAAGAATGCCACTTTAAGCATTTCACTTTTTGAAATAATAAAATATTAATCAACCTCTTTTAGGCATCCAACTTCATTTTGCAACAATAAAGCATTTAATAATTCATTAAATGCACCATTGACCCCTTAATGACCCCCTTTTAAAAACAACATGAAGTGATCATTCCTAGGCGTGGGGGTACAACTGAGAAACATAAAAATGACTAAGTATAAAACTTAATCCATGGAGATAACCAAAGCCAAACTGAACCTGAAGGATAGCAAAATGACTTGAGCTGAATTGCTGATGATGCTACTGCCAAAATTATACTTACTAAAAATAGCCAATTGCTATAAATAGTAAGTTCACATCAAAACAACAGAAAGCCAAACTGAACATTGAACCTAAAGGATTGAACTGCCGCTAGACAGACATCGCCAAAAGATAGACTTTACAAAAATAGTGAATTGCTATAGCTAGTAAGTCCAAGCATTTCAACAACCTCGTAATGCCAAATCGAAAGCAAGACCAAAGAGGAAACCCTAATTTTCCACCTCGCCTTAGCCTACTTGATTTCCTCGGAAATAGGCTAAATCCAAATGAAGAGTGTAGGGCCAAATTGGGAACATTACAACACATTGCCCAAAATAAGAATCAATTATGTTTAGCTGCCCACAAATAAATCATTAGAAGCCGAGAATAATGAATTCTAAAACTATACAACAACTATTGAGGAAAAGAAATAGAAACTACTGAGCAAAATATATTCTTCTTCAAGCACCACTAACTCAGCCACAAACATCGACATCCACAAAAAGATGAACCATTTTTAGTCATATCTCTATCAAAATATTCACATAAATCTGCCAGGAGAAAACACATCCTTCACAAAAAGAATAAGCCGCTAAAACTGCTAAATGACTTCCACAAAACAGCTCGAATTTTTTACACTGACCAATATCAAGCAATGGCAATATCAAAGTTATTAAAATAAATACGTTTGCTTCAACTTCACCCACACTCTACACACAAAAACGTCTTTTTCTTTCTACCCACACTCACACACAATCTGAAATTCACACAAGACCTCACGACATACTTAGAAGGTTGTGTGTAGAAAGGAGATGAGGAACCTGACTCTCATCCATTCTTCCCGCATATCCCTTCTCACAGTTTCATATATCTAAAGAAATACCACCCAAGGCAAATCAAGAACTCATCACTAGTAAGAATGCAACCGACAAGCCTTAGACCATAAAAAAAACGCCCTGTACATATCCGCCAAAAAGGAAGTTTGAAACCGACGCCGGCATACACAAAAATAGCTGCCTCAAATAATTTGCACAATATATGAACCATTTTCACCATATGCCCAATAAAAATTCAATACACAAGGGCTCCTTTGTTTTAAATTAAATGTTTTTCAGAAGCCACATCCTCAGTTCAAAGTTAATTGCGACTAAAGGAAACCACGACTTTATTCACAACATCCCTTAAAAAGCAAGTAATACACAACTATTAATCACATCTTCACGATGGCATATAGATAATCTCAAACTCATAAGTCACCCTTCTTAAAAACATGACCCCTGCTGCTAGAGTCACATCTTTGAATGAATACGTAGCACACACAACTTCATAGAAGGCAACTCTAATTTTTAATTCACACGAACTTGGTCACATGACTTCCATAAAGTTTGACAGAAAAAGAAGAAACATCTAGTCATTCAGCTTCTACCAGTAGCCACATTAAAGAAACTCTGGCAATTTTACCATATGCTTTTCTGGCTGAAAGCAATTTCCTTCTTTAAATTAGCTACCACCACAACCTGAAGGCATTGACCTTTGAAAATTCAAGGGATGACATGGCACTCTGACATTCCAATAGCTGACATAGCATTTAACATATGCCTCAAGCCATACACAATCTGAAATGCTCGATGCAAAGATTTTTTATCCGAGTCCATTAAAAACTTAAACTCATGTGGCACAACAGCTGATTAGGTGCTAGAAGCAACCAGATAGGTGAAGTAGACAAGCAAGAAG
This sequence comes from Sequoia sempervirens, assembly GCA_007258455.2. NCBI lineage: Eukaryota > Viridiplantae > Streptophyta > Pinopsida > Cupressales > Cupressaceae > Sequoia > Sequoia sempervirens. The sequence continues at coordinate 24,975 of VDFB02152587.1, forward strand.
CTAATGCAGACAGCCAACCAGCTCAACCAGATAACCAGGTAGCTAAAGCACACAACCAAGCGTGTGAAGTAGACACACAGGCAGCTCAAGTAGACAACCAACCAGCTCAAGCAAGCAACTCAACCTTGGCATCAATGACAAACTATTCCAACATACTTGAGACGGTTTCCTACTTACTTGAGCTGGTTGCTTGAGTGCTTGAGCTACCTGCTTACCTACTTGAGCTAGTTGCCTATGTGGTTGAGGTGCCTACAGTCTACTTCACCTACTTGTTTGCTTGCCTCAGCTGCTTGCTTGTCTCTTTGTTAGTATATGTGCCAAATCAGCATGGTGTCAATAGTTGAAAAGTCAAATGCCAAGTCATGACAGCTTTGAATCAGGGAAACCCGGGGACGTGTCCCCAACCTAAAATGCCCTGTCCCTATCCCTAGGACATCCCAAGAACAGGGGAATGGTTGGGGGACGGCAAGGGACCATCCCCTTTTATGCCCAAAAATAGGAAACCATCCCCGAAACGAGGGAACAACTTTGACAGGATGGGGCACGGCTGACCATCCTAAGAACAGCTAGGGGACGGCTGATCTATCCCTCGACTGTCCCGGGGACAGCCGGTCGTCCCCACATCTAAACAACTTTTAAACTAAAAAAGAAAAATCAAAATAAAAAAGTCACACCCCTGTTACATGGCATCTATGGGTCCCATTGTTTTTTACTCTCTTATGAGGAAAAAAAGGCCTCTTTATTCATTTTACACATTTGTTTGTTTGAGCAGCCAAGGGTTTGAGAGCAGAAGAAGTTGCAACTATTGAAGTAGCAGCAGCTTAGAGGACAGGAGGTTGAAATTAGTGTTTTTAGGAGTGCAAATCCACCAAAGAGGTATGCATTTCCTTTCTTTTTTTTTTATTTTTTTTTTGCAAAATCTCAAGCATACATTGTCTGATTTTTTATTTTTTATTTTTTATTTTTTGTTGAAACTTGCATTCTAAATATAAAAAACATGAGCAGCAGTGAGGATGGGAGTGATAGTGAAGTTGAACTACAAACTAGAAGGGAAAGTGGTGGGGGTGTTAGTGGAGAGCAAAGAAACTCAATCCATTGCCCTTCAACAACCAATACCAATACCATGGAACACTATGTAAAACACCCATTAAACAAAAAAAAAAATCCTTCAATATGTTACACCTGTGGGTGAAAGAAAAATAAATTGAGGGGGGAGTATGGTGTGGTTTTGCCAAGTTTGTGAAAAGGAATTTAGGGGCAGCTACACAAGAGTTAGGTCTCAATTTTTGGGTGAGGTGGGCCATGGAGTTAGAGTGTGTCCTGCATTAACAGATGAACTATTTTTAAAGTGCTAAAAAATTCAAATGGAGTTGCATGGTGGGGTTCAAGGTGGGTCACCTTCTTTCCCAAGTGCACAATCATCTATGCCTAATCCTATTCCTTCCACAGTTGGTAGTAGTGGAGTTGCCTCAAGAGGAAAGAGTAAGGTGAGTGGTATTGGGAAGGCATCTTCAGTTAAGTCCATGTTTAATAACCAAGCACGAGAAGCCACTGAATCTTCCATAGTCAAATTCTTTTTGCCCATGCCATCCCATTTCATGTGGCTCGTTCCTCTTATTTCAAACAAATGGTGAAAGACATAGCCACTGTTGGTCCTTCATTCATACCCCCTAGAGATCATAAGCTACGCACCACCCTCCTAGACAAAGAGTACTCCAAAGTTAATGTGTTAATGGAGGAGATGAGGCAAATGTCGATGAAAATGGGGGTGCTCTATAGTGATGGATGGGTGGACTGATGTTAGACATCGGCCACTCATCAATGTCATAGTCACATGCCCTGTTGGTTCTTATTTTCTTAGAGCCATAGATTGTTCGAGGAGCACGTTGTGACCTTTTCACACATCGCCCCATTTAAAATGGGGACCCCTAATCTTTGCTCCATTCTGGTCTTTTGGCTTGGGTTTTCTCTCTCTCTCTCTCTTTTCTATCCGCCTTTCGGGATTTCCCGCGTTGAGTTTAAGCGTGAAATTGGCCAAGTCTGAAAATTAGGGTTTCATCTTTCTTGGTTAGTTCGAGGTCGAATGAAGTGAATAAATTGAAAAGTAAGAGCTTAACATTGATGTCAGATGCTTTCAGAAGTTCTCGAAATTTTCATTTGATTCTCGCAAATTACTATTTTAGTAAGTGTGGAAATTCAGACATCCGTCAACATTTTTGAAATTCGATAGTCACGCCAAGGCCCGTAACACATCAAGTTGCCGCTGCAAAATTTGAGCTGAAATGCACAACTTTCTATTTTAGTCACCGAGCAAATTTCGTGGCTTAGATGCAGTTTTTCTTTGCATGTCCGGAGATTCATTCGGTTTTTCGAGACCTTCAGCGACGGGTGTGACATGCAAAGCGAGATGACAACTTTCAGAATTCAACCTTCGGAGGCTATTTTTAGGGTTTGCATGTCAGGGTTTTCTTTGCATGTTGGCATATTCCTTATTGGTTTTTCGAGAGCTTCGCAGTGATGTGACATGCAAACGGAGATAACCACTCATTTAGGAACTTACCATTTTTAGCAGGTGCATCCCGACAGCCACTTCCCAGCACTTCAAAATCACGAGCTGATCGCAATGCAGCAGAAACGAGGACAAACAGAGATCATTTGATACGCATGCAGAGTAAATTAGGGTTTCTAGCTTCGGGGCCTGAAAAGAGGGATAAAAAGTCAGAATTTTCGAAAACCGGTGTACACCACCGCGATCAGCATCCTTCAGGCTTTCTGCTGGTAAAATTTGAAGACAAAAGGAGCACTTACTATTTATAGTAAGTCATTTTGGAAACAAACTAAAAATAGCAAGTCAGTCGCATGCGCCGATGTCAGCAGGCGGGTCACGTGGTGAGGAGCACGTCATTCAAATTTCAAGTCAATCGGAGCAGTGGAGCTATCAAAAGCAAGCAGTTACTATTAATATCAAATCACCTTCAGAAATGAGCTAAAAATAGCAGGCCAACTAAAGATAGCAGTGTTAACGAGGTAACAAGGTCGTGAGGATGCAGTGTTTGAAATTTCAAATCGTTCTGAGCTTCAGAGATGCAAAAATCGAGAGACTTACTATAAATAGCAGGGCATGGATAAACTAGCAGGGACGACGAAAAAATGGCTAAGTCTGGAACTTCATCCTGCAACTACCTGAAAATGCGCCCTCAAGCACCGGATGCCAAAAATTTTCTAACTCAAGTGTTTCATCCTGCAGCCATGGCAAAATGCGCCCAAGTTGATGAAGAGGCATAGAGAAAATTCTAAATCCAAAACTCGTCCTCCTGCTTAGCCAAAATGCGCCCATAAAGCATAAAAGTCAAAGAGGTCAATGTTTTTCATCCTGTAGCTATGGCAAAATGCGCCCAACTCAAGGTGAAAGCATAAAAAATTCTAAGTATGAGACTTCGTCCACCTCCTAGGCTAAAATGCGCCCATGCTTGGAAGGTCAAAGAAAGTCAAAGAAGTTCGTCCTGCACACATAGCAAAATGCGCCCACCTTGAGAGTTGACAGCAAGAAAATTTTCTAAGTGTAGAACTCGTCCTCCACCACCCCCTAAATGCGCCCATCCTGCACATAGGTGGAAATGCGCCCAAAAGGCAAGTAAGTCAAAGTGGTCAACACGTTTCATCCCTCTCCCATGGCAAAATGCGCCCAAAACAAGGCATGTGAGGACAAGAAAGGGAAGTTGAAGGGTCACAAGATGGCGTTAGAAAAGACTTCATCCTCCTCACCCATCTAAATGCGCCCAAGTTCAAAGAAGTCAACAAGTCAACAATTTTCATCCTTCACCTATGTGGAAATGCGCCCAAATGAGGTCAAGTGAAGAAAAAAACGGGAAGTTGAAGAGTCATCCTTCATGCAAGCCAAAATGCGCCCAAGTTGACGAGAGTAAAAGTGAATGTAGGGTGGCGAATAAGGTAAAAGGAGAAGTGAAATACTCCAAGGCGTGGTGATGACAAGGTAAATGCTAGGCGTGGCAATATTCTTCTTCAAGTGCTATATGCGCCCAAGGTGGTAAGTGTTATAAGGTGTTAGAAAATATTGCCAAGGGTGAATAAAATGCTAGGCGTGGTTTTATTCTTCAAGTATGCTATGCACCTAGGGTGGTAAAATAAAATATAAGATGATGTGATGAATATTGCTAAGGCGTTGGAGCTTCAAGTGAAAATATTTTTCAAGTGTGAAATAAAATGTGAGGTGATGAATAAAACAAAGTTGCTAGGCGTTGGAGTTGCAATACAATAAAATTTTTCCCAAGGCGTTGAAGATGATGGAAATAAAATATGATGTGCTTGCAGGAAGATCTCCTAAGTGAAATAAATTTTTCTCATAGGCAAAGTGATCAAAGTTGAATATAAAAATTTCCAAGGCGAAAGATTTTCCAGGGCAAAATTTTCAAGACGATTTAAAATTTCTCTAAGGCAAAGTATTTTCTTCCTTAGAAAATACGCCTAGAGCTCAAGGTGATGAATTTTTCTTCTTGAAGCACGAGCAAGTTTTCAGAGATAAAGTCAGAAGATGATGACAATGCATGACAATGCAGGATGAATTTAAATTTTTTTTTCCAAGTCTGAGCAACAGGTGTTCACAGAGATGAACGGATTTAAATTGGTGGAATAATATTTTTCTAAGGTTCAAAATTTTAAAAAATTAAATGAACCCGTTCGTTGTGTCCCCATGGATTCATCGCGTTTCAAAGAAAATTTTCCTCTGGGTACTGGACGTCTGTGATGAGGAATGGATTTCTATATCTCCCACACTTCGCCAACGCTTTTTCAGTGAAGAATTCAATCAGTGCTCAAATTGTGAAATTTTCCTAAGGGAGAATTTAAAATTTTCTAGGGCAAAGTGAATAAAATGTGTTTTCAAGATAAATTTCTCCAGACAACGAATTTGAAGTGAATTGCCTACATATCTTTGATTGAATTCTTCACTGGTGAATTTTCCAGAGTGTCGAAGGCGATTAAAATTTAAAATTTGCAAGACAGAACTTCGGCTGGCAAATAGAAATTGTTAAATTGATGAGTTTAAATTAAAAAATTTCGAAAGTGAATTCAAAAGATGCCAGTCAAAGTTGAACTTCTAGAAGGTTGAGATTCTCGGACAAGTGTCGGAAATACCAGAGAGGGAAAATTCGAATTCTTGAAGTGGAATAGTGGAAATTTAATGCACTGGCTATAATTGGCTCTTTCTAGAATTTGATTTTGGCTATAAAATTGAGAAGTTTCTCACTTGATTTTCATAGCTGAAGAATTCGATTTGCTCTAAGTTTGATGTTGCTAAGGACTGAAGCTTGAGGAGTTAGAAATTTTTGCTAAGGTTGAAGTGTTGCTAAAATTCGATTTGAAGCTAAGAAGGATGACTTGAGTTTGTTGCTGAAGTTAAAATCTGAAGTGAATGATTGCTGAAGAAATTCGAATTTCAAAGAGGAATTTGCTGAAGTTCGAACTTGCTCTAAGGGTGAAGCTCGATTTTTGAAATTGCCAATACAAGTAAAAAAATTTCGATTTGAAGAAGAGTATTGCTGAAGCTAGGAGTGCGCACTTGCTAATTTGCTGAAGGCGTACAAGTGCGAATTGAGGTCTAGTTGCTGAGTTTTGAAAATTTGAAGTGGAAGATTTTATCAAGTTGCTGATTACAAGAGTGAAGTGGGCAATTTTATTAAAGCTTGAAGTTGCTAAGTTGCTGAAGTTAAAGCTTACTTAGAAATTTTTCTAAGTATTGAAGCTCGAATTTATTGAAGAAGAAGTTGAGGTTTGCAAACGAGATATAATATTGCAACTTCTTGAAGTCGACTGGCAGACCCTGCACTATATTTTCTAAGTTAAATTGCTGATGAATGTTTATTGTCCTGCAGATGGCTGAGGCAAGGGCGACTGGCAAAGACAACAATGGTGCATCCAAGCAAGCAGTGATAAAGAAGCTGAGCAAGACATTTACGCCAAAGTCAAAATTCATTTCGAAGTTGGGCAAGCTGATAGATACCAACTTGGCTCTGTTAACCTTGAGACTTTCAAGAACAGAATACTGGGGATTGGTAGTCATCGACCTTCGACTACTTCGCACAACATTGTTCGAAGCGGATTGTATACAGCTGCTGGTTTTCCACCAGCCATTCAGTGTTCGGAGCTGATGATGGAGTGCGCCAATTGCTATGAGAAGGATCACAGATCGATCATGTCACCAGATGGACAAGTGCTCGCCAACCTCACTCCTGCTGCCATTGGTGAGGCCTTTGGAATCCCAGTGCACAGAAATATGGTTTACAAGTCCAAAGAACGAGCTGAACGAATGTACGCTTCTGCATTCGAGAGATGTACAGAGACGATCAATACTCAGTGGATGAGCAATCCCAAGCCTTCTCGTACAAAGTTGCCAAGGAAAATTATAGCAGATGACTTGAAGCAGGAGTACTGTGATCTCATTATGATGCTGAGTCGAGTTGGAGGTTGCCCACAGTCATTCATTTTCGAGCCCTAGATGTTTTATTACATCAACCTCATGCTGGAAGGAAAAGACTACGTCAACTGGGCTGCAATGATCAGTGACAATTTGCATGAGCAACTCCTGAGCCTGAGAAGAACGAAGACGTTCTATATGAGCTCTTACATCATCTACATGCTGGCCCATATGACGAGGTACAGAGGAATTTCATACAAGGAACCTGTTGGTTGTGGCTTTCACCAGTTTAAAATACATGAGGCTTGTCCATAGTTGCATTTGACAAGTACCACCTATTACAAGCGTGTCAATGACGCCTTCACCATGCACATCACGAGACTGCTTCAGGAGCGGATGCATCACAGAATCTCAAGAGAGGCCCAAAAATTGATTGAAAGGTATGGGTGCTGGTTTATACAGTTTCTGAAGTTTTCTTACATAAGGCTGCAAGGTTTTTCATCATACCCATATAGGCTGCCTAAGTACCCAACCAACAAAATTTTGATGTTAGAGATATCTAGGCAATTGGTTGCCTACGATAAAATTCAGAAGAAGAAGAAGGGAGGTGTTGACTTCCCGATTGTCATGGGCAACTCAGACGAAGTGTGTCCTTCATTACAGGCAACTAGAGAGGTCGAGAGTGGACTTCAATTTTATCACTTTTCATATCACACCAGCCGATAGCACTATGATCCGCATAATAACATCAAATGGGTACTGTTAGAGGAGTTTAAACACAAGGAAAATATTCAGGATTATTGGGTTGATGCATCAAATGAGGTTGAAGTCAGGAAAAAAATGTTCTCTCGGTTGCCAATTAGCATGATCAGGGAGTGCGAAGTTGTTCCGGTTCCAGACCAGATGAATGAGGATATGGACGTTGTCCATCCAGATTATGCAGCAGTGAGAGATACTCCGCTTCCACTCCCAGATTGGTCAGAACCAAAAGTTGCTGACTTGGATAGACTTTCTATTCCGGTCTTGACATTCACCAGAGCATGGGTTGATAGGCGGGTGAACAGGTTGAAGAGTAGGTCAATTGCTTTGACTTACAACTTGATGGGAGATCACAGGACACCCACCACCGACAGGAAGAAGCAAATCACACAAGGTCCAGAATCTAGAAGGAAGGAGCCAGTTCGGTAGGAGCCCATTCAGCCGGAGCCTCCACGAGTTGCAGTTGAATCGCCCACGCCATTGGAGACACATTCTCCAAGTATACAGGAGGTTTCTTTATTTGCTGATCAGAGGAATGCATTAAATCAGGTGCAAGTAGTACAGGTGAATAATCAGCCACCACGGAGAGAATCAGTTGGCCAGAGCGTCAACGCACCTAGTAGAGTTGATCAGCAGATGATGAGGGGACTACTACTGACCCTCAGTTTCAGCAAGAGTTAGAGGCGGCTTTGGAGGATGATGATGATATAGTTTCAGGAGACACTCAGCCACTTGAGGACGATGAGCCTCGCCAGAATGATGTAGAAGTTGAACAAGTTCGAGAAGTAGAGGCACAAGAGCAGCAGCCATTTGATATCCAGTATACAATGCCTGATTGGCTCAGGATAGGATTAGAAGAAGCCCCAGCGAAGAAATTGATCCAGCAGTTGAAATGGAAGAGTTCTTGAACAGGATCAGTGCACCTCCATAGAAGAAGAGAGCACGAAAGTTTTCGAAGATATCAATTGATGAGGATGGTTCCCGCACCCTTCATGTAGCCGTGCCACAGGTTGATTGTGACCGAAATGAAGCAGTGCCAGAGAATTACGTGGTCACAACTTTGGAGTTAGGACGCCCCACAGGTGCACAAATTGTGGAAGAATGTGATAACTCCTACCTCGCCCTCAAAGACAGATTATTCAAGAAGGAAGGAAAGTACAAGAAGTTGAAATGAGAGCATAAGGCTTTAATTGGATATGTGCAGCAGTTGTCTCGTTCTCATGGGCAGGAGATTCCAGTGATAGAGCCCCCAGCAGAGATACCTAGAGAGTCAATCAATGGCTTGTTGGAGTTAGGGAAGATGGCACAGGAAGCAGACAAGTGGGTCACAGGAGTTCGTGTTGAGACAGAAAAGTTTATGGAGGGCCTTGCTCTTGCTTTTCAGCAGGCTTCCAGTATTTTGGCACAAATGGAGGCAATTGATCAGGCTTGGGGAGATGCTTCTGTTTATCAGAGCAAAGTAATTCAGCGTCTTGAGGCATTGAGGCATGTCCCTTTACGGTCGCTGATTGATGGAGGGGTCATTCGGGAGAATGACAGGAACGACTTTTCTAGATGGTATTCTTCAGCAATCACAGGATGTGGTTTCTTCGACGCGGCACAAGCGGATTCAACCAAGGTACGGAAGGCTATGGCCAATATCATTGATGGAGTTCAGAATACTTTCCAGGCCATATTTGCTAGGCGGTTGAATCCAGATGAGGTAAATGTTGATAATTTGAGGGGTAGGCCGGTGCCTTTCTTTTCTGAGGTGAAGACCTTCGTACAAGATGATTTTGAGAATACTTCTACTTTCTCCACCTTGATCCAGAGCACGCATGATTCCTTGGTTGCTTGGAGAAAATCTTGTGCAAGGCATGAGCAGTCTGTTACAGTATTGGAGTTCCAGCTTGAGTGCATTCCACCCATTTCAGTTCAGGAGGTTGAGGCTGTGCTTGGCAGGTTCATTGAGTTTGCAGCCAGAGAGAAGGAGAATGGGAATGCACTACTGGACGATGATCTTCTAGAAGACTGATTATGGGCATTAATTGCCTTTACTATTTTGGGAGTGAGTGGGAATCTTTGCTCATTTATTGCACCACTCCCCATTCTGGCAGTTTTTAGGGTTAGGGCTAAGGTGGCTTAATCTTAGCCACTCTTTTGATTGTAATCTTAGCCGTCCATTGGACTGGGCTACCTATAAAAGGGGGAGTCCCCCTCATTTGTACCTCAATAGACATTAGAATTAGACATCAGACTAGCATTAGATTTGGAGAGTAGAGCAGAGTAGACGTTTTTCTTGATAGCTTAGCATAGTGTGGAGAAGAAAGAAAGTTTTCCCTTTGAAAACTTTTGTGGAGATTGTTGTGTAACACTTTCATGATAATAGATCTTTTCATTGATAGTGGAATCCGTCTTTGTCATGGATAGCTAGCAAGGTCTCTTCTTCCTTTCGGATCCAAGTAGCATAATTTTCATCTCATGCAAGTAGTTTACTTTGATGTGTGGTGTTTTATTGAGGTAGCTTCATTTCATTCCATACCACTAGCAGCTTGTTGATGACAAGTTCGCCTTGCGTGGTCCACTAGAGATTATCTTGAGTTTAACTTCGATTGTGGTTTGTATACTTATATGCGTCGTCTTGATGGTATATGTATGCTAAATTATAATTTGAACATCTTTTGCTATCCCTTTGAAGATTGCACTAATTTCGCTGAAGCTGTCCGACGTGAGGCTAGGTGAGATTCGGTTGAAGTCTGCCGAAATTGAGCTCCACATATCCTGCATTTAGAATAGAATATAAGTTTCTTAGGCCCTACACTCATTTATTTTCCACACATTTTTGGTTAGCTTTAGGAAAACATACCTTATTGCCAAATCATACGCGCAAAATCCCCTTCAAATCATCCATCTGCTGTTAACTGCAAGAATCTTGAACAATTGTGTAAGTCCCCTCGTGAAAACAGCTATTCACATCAAACCAACTGAGGGTATTCTAAATATTTCAGAACCTTGGAGTTGAACATGCGAACTTTCTTGCAATCTTAGCGCACGGAATACTTTGATCAAGAGAGAACGGAGTAGCCTTCGGACTATTTTGTTCTGCTGATTGGTGCGGTCATAAAAATCACATCAACAAGACGTAAAGATGCAAATTTCCAGTTTTCCATTTTAGGAGATGCCATAGAGGAGGTTGGGGCTGCAAATGTGGTGCAAGTGCTCACCGATTCAGCACGTGTGTGCAAATCGGCTAGGTTGATGGTGGAGGGTACTGATAGGCACATATTTTGGACCCCATATTGTGTTCATGCATTGAACAATGCACTGCAAGACATGGGGAAGTTGGATTGGGTGAAGCAAACTATGGTAGAAGCTAGAAATATTCAGATGTTCATTTGCGATCACCACACCTCACTTGCTCTCTTCAGAACATTTTCAAAGGAGTTTCTCAAACCTGTTGAAACAATGTATGCCACTTCATTTTGTTTCACTTTGAATTTGTATTCATAATCTGATTTTGTTTTAAATTTTTATTTTTTAATGAATCATTGAATCAGTGAATGTAGATATGCCACATACTTCATCTTGTTGGAGAGGATGCTTGAGGTGCATGAGCCTCTACAAATGATGATAGCCAATGCAGAGTGGACTAGATGGCCTAATGCAAGTTCTGCTCAAACAAAGACCATCAAACAAAAGATCTTCAATGATGATTGGTGAGCCAATGTGAGGTAAGACATATTAGATGGCTGATTTTCATATTAAATTTCTGATTTTAATATTTTAATTTTATTGTCCAATGTTCCAACTTTTGAAGTTTCTACCATGTAAATTAACTTGTCAACTAATTATTTTGAACTTTTTGTTTTCATTTTGCAGATATATTTGCTCCTTCATCTCATCTATTGTAGATGTCATCCGATATGTTGATATAAACTCTCGTAGTCTTGGGGAGATATATGATACATTTGACAATATGCTTGGGAAAATCAAGCAAACTATTTTGGCAAAGAATCCCACTTTGGATTTATATGAGCAACACATTAGGCCCATTGTGATGCAGAGGTGAAATACAATGAATGCCCCGCTTCGTATGGTTGTGTTTGTTCTAAATCCAAAATGGTATTCACCAAGAGCTAGCAGGGTGCCTCCATGCGATGACCCTAAGGTTTTAGAAGAGTTCACACGGGCCATTGAAAAGATTTATCCAACAAAGTAGGCTTCACTACTTCGGACACAATTCCTAGACTTTGCAAATCTTAATGGCCCAAACTTAAGTAAACCACAGGCAAGGTTGGATAGAGCTATATTAGCTCAATCGAACCCTATTGGATGGTGGACCTATCATGGGAGAGATAAACCGCAGTTGAAAACACTTGCTACTCGCCTCCATGCACAAGTTGTTAGTTCCTCTGCTGCAGAGAGGAATTGGTCCATGTATAGCTTTATCCACTCCCTCAAGAGGAATAGACTTACCTCTAGATGAGTGGAGAAGCTAGTGGCTGTTCATAGTGTTGTTTGGCTTCAAGATTGGAAAACTCCAAAGTATCAACAAAGTCCAACTCTACATTGGGATATTGATCCTGAGGATGTGGCCCAGGTAGATGAGGAGACAGCTGAGGGTTTGGTTGGGGTTTCGTTGGTTGAGGAGGACCATCATAGTGGTAGTGACTCAGAGGATGACTCTGATTTTGGTGCGGTTATGAGAGATGATTAGGGGCAGCAATGCTCTTTGTTTATTCATTATTGACATGTGATATTGTATTTTGATTTTCATCGCACACTTTAAAACTATATGGCAGCAATGTTTCCTTCCGGCATTTTGATATAAGTTTATAAATTATAACTTGGAGGTTGTTTCATGATTCGTGTATGTTAATTTTGAATGTGTATTGAGTATTGGCATAAAGTTGAACACAAATGTTATATGTTAAGGTTCTATAATGTATATTATGCATGCCTTATCCATGTTATCATTAAATATTTAAAATTTCCCTATATTTTTATATAGCCGTCCCCCGCCATCCCCAAATTTGGCCTCAAAAATCGGAAACTTGGGGACTCATCCCACCATCCCCTGTCGTCCCCATCCTAGAAACTTGGGGTAACACTACTTTGAATGGTTCAATTTATTTAGGCAAATAAAACTTCGGACTTAGTGAACACCTATTTCATTTAATTTTACCTTGTACTTGTTTTCATTCTTACACTGCTTCAATTTTATTTTGTAATTAAATGGCAATGCATGTAACCTACAAACTGGTGTATTCACTTCTATATTTAACATCTTGCGGAGATCATTCATCATCATTCAACCTCGAGGTAAATTGTTATGATTCAATAAATCAAATATACTTCTCAGATACTTAGTACCTAACATAGAAGAAAGATGATAGCCTCCAATTGAATTGAAAGATGGAATATGGAATTGGATAATAAGATAAAACTATAAAGTTAAAGCTAAACTCTTTTACATCCCTTTAGTTTTTCAATCACATAAATTTATATTTAAGTATGGGAGTGACAGATACTTAACCAAAACACTATAAGCTCCTCATTAGAAACAAACTTGCCTCGTACCCTATTTTAATGTTTACACAAAATGAAACATACTTTATCTAAACATTTTTGTCCTTTACACAAATCCAAAGTAATTTGGCACAAAGGAGGGGATCTTGATAGTCACAACATCCCCATCATGCCTTTAGATTTCAATGAAAGGAAATAAAGTTTGTATCATTGCCTAGGGTCCTTGATGAGTTGAAGTAATGAAATGAGAGAAAACTTGTCTTAAGTAACAAATCTGGCCAATTTCCAAAAAAGACTTGGTTTTGTCATTGAGTGATATTGAGAAATAGCAATACATAAGACAATAAATTTCCCTCAAACCTTAGAGGATGGAATTAACCTTATTGGTCATAAATTGAGGCAAAGAATACTAACAGTTACTCCCCAAGGACATAGGGTCAAACATAACCAAAACAGCCATCACTTGGTTTAGAATTTCCAAATTCTATAACTGAAGCTAATATTGCATGATTGCTTGAGGACAAGCAATCTTGGGCGGGGTGGACTGTCATGACCCCAAAATTGCAACACTAAAAAATCTGAGCATTGAAATACAAATAAATAAATAAAATAAATCTTATTGTAATTATATATATATATATATATATATCCAATATATAGTAGTAAAGCAAAAAACATTTAGTATATTAATATAAAATAACATACATAAATGGTACTGACAAGGTAGTTAACAGGAACAAATATACCCCCCTTAAAGCAGCGATTATGATAATCAAAAGGGAGGCAGCAATTCTTCAAGGGCTGTGATTCCATTTCTAGGGAAGCTGCATTTAACTTTGGGCAGTGATTCATGTGAGGAAGAAAAAGATAATTATTTTAAAGGTAGACACTATGATTAGTGAAAGTCAGCGGTCAGGTTGGAGGGGATGTGCCACTTGCAAATGTAAGGATGTGAATGAAAAGTGGTGACCCTCCCCCAATAGGATATAAACGGAGACACATACATATTTACAAAGGGGAGGTTTTTAAGGAGATTTAAAAATGAGGAATATAAATTATAGATCGGGAGATTTCTTCATGGAATCTTTAAATAAATAAGCAAGTCTAATATCTTCCAAGTGCAGCAAGAAATTAAGGGAATATTTTCTAAGTATGGAGAGTAGGAGACTTAAAAAGAGATACAAACAGAAAATGAGGAATGTATTTGCATATGAGAAGTACTGAGATAATCACAAAGAAATCAGAATAAAGGAATGGGAAGTAACTTAAGGAAATATTTATGACACAATAGAAGATATAAACAAAGATAAATATTAAAGTAATAATAATGTAATGAACAGCAGTGATGGTAAAACAAGAGATGAAAAGGGGTATCATATATTCACCAATATTTGGGTGAGGAGAACACTGAAGAAGTAACTATTGCAGATATAGAAGAATAAGGGCAGCAATAGACCTGATCAGATAAGTACATATAACATGCCCATGGATCTATATATATATATATATATATTCGTATATTATACAATTACGCAATAATGATGCTTGCAGCTATTATTGACCCTCATAAGTAATTATGATGCTTTAATATAAGTATAGAAAATAGATTCTTATTTATTTGATTCACATTAACGATAACTTCTGAGTGTTAAGAACAGATCATCAATTAAGGAGAAGAAACATACAGACCAGGAGACAAAGGAGAATTTGTCCAGTTCATCACCACAGATTACTATTATCAGATATATCTTATATTCAAGTGTATTTACTGCAAATCATTGCTGACATATGTACGCATATTGCCTATATGATAATAAGAATATTTAATGAATGATTTCTTGTATATGATGTGCTTGACTGTCTGAAAACCCAACTTGGGGGAAGGGCTTGAGGAAGCAGGGAAGGGCCTAAAGATCCCACTTAAGATCTCCGCCCAATCCCATGATGAGGATGGGCCTGAGGAGTGGTAGGTGCCGAGAGCCACTCACAAGCTTTGCCCATTCCCACAAGTTGGCATGTGTCTTCGAGTTTGTGACATGGATGGGGAAAGTAGGTACAAGTCACCAAGGGGGAGAGTTGTGGTATACAACCTTTTAGGCTTGGCATATGACTTCGGGCGGAGCCTCCACGTCCCTCCTAGTTTATAGTATGTTTCTTTCTTGAATATCTATTAATGTGATGTAATTGTCTAATGCTGACAAATAGATATACCATATTGGGGAATGTTGTTCATGTGGTGAATGCAGGTTTGAATCCAGGATTACATAATTCAAGAGTTATTCATTGGATAAGGTGAAAGCCCTAAACTTAGTTTGTGGAATTTGAGATCAATAGACGAATTTTAGAACAAATTAGGATAGGGGACATTACAGGGTATATTGTGTCACAGCATGGAGATTGAGGGCAACCACTAACATTGGGACAGGTTTGTTAAATGAAGATTAATTCTATTCTGTTTGGTATTGTAAATCGCATCAATCTATGTTTGATGTCTGATCAGATCTGAATCTACACTATTGTTGCTAGTGGTGTTTGGTATTTTCCTATGGTATCTCTATAATCAATAATTGATTATACTAAGTAATCTGCTTGACGCCTTATAGAGTTAAATCTATATTGACTGGTGTGGTGATTGCTGTATCGATTGAGTTAAATCTGAATTGGTGTCTTCGATATTCCTGTCAGCTAACAAATTGGTGATATTATTTCTTGCTGTTATAAGACACATTGAGCGGGTCTGTGATTGATATATTCCTGTTATTGTGAACTCCTGGGCTTGGTATATTGGAAAGACTTACTCAAAATCAAATTCATAAAGATCTCCAACACTGATTGAGAAAACTCACAATTCCTTAATTTGATGGGTCCAACAAATGTTCAACTTGTGCTTGGATTCAAAAGCTATATACCTATTTTTTTGAGTCAAAAGTGCTTGGTCCTAAAATTGCTGCCCACACTCCTAGAGGAATCAATCTACATCAAGATCAGGAAAATGTTGTCCTGAGGCTAGATTGATCAGCTCATCAACAGAATGTGAGTGATTATAGGCCAATTGTTGAGAGTGGATATTCTCTCCTCCATTTTCAACTCAACTAAACCCAAAAGGGTGTTCCTAGAGGCATCCTCAACAAGATTAATCACAACTAAAAATAGAAAAATTAAAAATATAGTGGTATCCAATGTACACTTGGCCCCATAATTGTTACTAAACCAAAGACTAACCTATTATACATAAAACCTCTATTTAGATAATATACACATCGTTGCATAAATGCAAGATGAAGGTATGCAAAACATGATTCCCTAGGATAAGAACACTCAAGGCTCACTAGAGATGTTTCCCTGGATAAATTGTTGAATCATGAAGTACATACAAACTACTAACCTACTCCTACACTATAGGTGAAAAAAGCTTTTTAATTTTGAGTATATGGTATATCATGACTTCCAAGATTGGTTCCTATCTAGTAGGTTATTAAGTCACAATTTACCAAAAGAAACAACACATTCAAATCATAGAGAATATGAGCAATGCATGTATATACACCACAGATATAATATCAAACAATTGAAGATTCTTAATAATCCCATCTCCAATTTGTAGAAATCCATATGGAATAAAGAAGAAACCATTACAATGTTTGCAATGGCTTTAAATGTTGTGGCATTTATTAAATCTTTATTATCTTCATACCACCAAATGTGGCAAGAGGAAACCATAAGCTGGAATGTTGTTATAATTTGTCACTTATAAGTTCTCTTAATGATCTACAAATAGCCATGGAGACATTTAGTTTAAAAATCATTTACAAATTTAAGACCTTGTGATATACAAAACATGTTGCACTATAGGAAACCAGACTTGTAAGAATTGAAACCCTCGACAATCCTCAATGCTTGCAATCATGTGGAAATGCAAAAATGACTGACCCTTTGTTTGAAAAATAGACTAGTATATATAGCACTTTGTTTGGTTGCTTAGTTGCTTGGAAGAATTCAATTGAGAATTGAATATCAAAAATGTGGCATGCAAGACAAGCTTAAATCCCATGAAATCCATTAGATAGATGACATAGAAAAGGCACGAGGACAATTGGAAGCTAGAATCCCACCACCACATTCATGGTAGCATGGTCACACTTATCTTCCACCATTGATATTGCAAGAAAAACCACACCCTTGGGATGAACAATTGTTTTTAGGTGGGAAAATCCTCTTGGAGTGGTTGCAAGAGTTAGATCGGGCCATTAGTGGCATTTAGGGAAGATCTAGCGAGTAATAGAGGCAGTCTAAAATAAATGCAAAATTTTGATGGGGGATGGGAGATGCAAGGTTTCATGTCAGGACTGAAGATGAAAACTGGACATTATAATGGAAGTTTGGAAGTCTAATGAAACTCCATAGATGGATCAAGTGAGGAAATGAAGCATTTGGAAGGAATGCAGGGTTTTGTTGTGGGACTAGAGGTTAGAATAGGACATTACTACAAAAGTTTGAAAGTCCATTGAAACTTTGCAAATGGATGAAAATGAGTGAGTTGGGGATACAAGAAAAGGATGTAAAACTGAAATTAAATGCATCCCTAATTCCAAAGGAACTCCACATGGTAGGAGGAAAGGAGCCACTAAGTAAGTGGAAATCTTTCCAAGAATTCAACATCCTTATAGAGATCTAAACATAGATAGGGTAAATTAACCATTCCTACTTTTGAAAGTTCAAATAAGGGTACAATTCGTGCTTGGATTCAAAAGTTGGATAAATATTTTCACTAAACCCTATGTATGAAGAAGCTATAAAATTTGCTAACCTTCAATTGGAAGGCATAGCACATGAATGGTAGTACCCTGGATAAGTTACCCAAGGGCACAACTTGATTAGCACATATGATGATTTCAGGTAAAGGTTAATTGATAGGTTTGATAGAAAAGATCAAAGATCCATTTTAGAGAGTTGGCTTAGTTGAGGCAAAATAACATTATGGACAATCATGTGACATAATTTCAAAGACTAGTCATGATGGTTTTGGATGTTTCTAAAAGGAAACTTACAATTCTTTTTGTAGAGGATTTGATTGAAGCTCTCAAAGGTTAGTTGAAAGATTTTGATCTAAAATCCTTGTAGAAATCCATTATGAGATCTCTAACCTTGGAAAACTCAATACCCAAAAACAAATGTCCCTCAAAGGCACCACCTTTTGGGCAGCCAAGGAAATCATTTCAAAAGGAATTTCTCGCCAAAGGGATATGCCACATAGAACAAGTAAAGAAGATGAATCCAAGAAAGAACTTAAGAGGAAGAAATTGTCCTTCTCTTGCAAAGAGCCATGGATATCAGGTCACAGATGTCTTGGCCATAGACAAGTACATTACATAGAGGTAATATCCAATGATGAATTAAAATTAGAGGATCTTGAACCTAAGATGGAAGAGATAGAACCAGAGCACAAAAGGAAGGAGGAAGAAGAGGCTTCAAGAGATGCCCTTGCCACACTTTCTACTGCTCCCAAGTATCATTCTTTCAGAGTTCCTGGAGTTCTATGAGGGCAAAAAATTATAGCTTTGATTGATAGTAGAGCCACACACAACTTCATAGATGAGATTCTAGCAATCGGGAGAGGTTTGGAAACCAAGGACTTTGAAGAACTCAATGTCATAGTGGCAGATTGTTTCACTATTCCTTCCACTAAGAGATTACGACAACTTGACATCACTCTTGGAAGATATAAGACGAGTGATGACTTCTATGTTCTGAGCTTGGGGGAGTTTGATATAGTTTTCGATATGCAATGGCTACATTCTCTTGGGGAATTTACTCAAAATTACAAAACCATATAGTGTAATAATCACCACTAATTTTTTTAAAATTACTTCAACTGAAATGAGATACAAAGGAAAGTCCTTTCCAGTTTATGATCACCCAATTCTTGAAATGGCAAGGTGAGGGCATATGTTGTTCAAGACTATACAATTAATTGAAAGCTTGCAACTAAAGGAAATGCACTAGGCGGAAGTCGACCAATCTCACTTATTCAATGAAGTTCTTATGTAACTAAAAAGAAAGAAGACTACACGCTTATTCAATGGAGTGTGACTACAAAGAAACCACTTATTCAATGGGGTGAATAAACATGCCACTTCCACTTTTCAATAGGCTGTCCAAAATCAAAGGGTCCTAGAGTTCAATTGACTATTGCATTGCTTAAGGAGGCAGTAAAGGTGTTGACAACACATGTTGCTAAGAAGTGAGGTTCTTAGATAGGCAGTTATCGCAATGGTCCTTGAAGCGACTAAGGGAGAAGATGCACATAATGTTCAACAAAGGTGAAATATATTCTTCAAAGTACAAGAAATGTAAATGGAACTCAAAGATTGTGATGAAGAAGCAATTGATAATTATGACGGTTGGGTAGATCCAATTATAATTTTAAGGATCTGAGAGCCTCAACAAATAATGTCTTTTGAAGATCATTTGTTGTTTAGCTTGTCCAATAAACATTATGGTATGATCCACAGTAATACGATACGCAACAATGACATGATGCCACCAAGAGAAGTGTTTCACAATCACTCGAGTTTGAAATGTGAAAATATTGACAATTTTTTTAAATGCTAAGAATAACAATTGGAAATATGACCTCCCAATTTTTCTATTACACAATACTTTTTGCATTGCATGAAGGTTTGACCTCATACTTCTTAGATTTTCCTAGCATGTTAAAGAGCATATAGAATGACAAAAGTTATGAATAAAGAAAATATAAATTCCTTTAAAATGTGTCATATGGAGTTTCCTTTTAATGTGGTTATAATAAGGTTTAATTGTAAATCGCTGCAAATCATGATCTATTTCACCCAAATAAATGTATTCACAATTGTCATGTACCATAGCATATTTTGGGTGAAATTCTTTAGGTTGAATCATGTGTTTGTAATTAATGTCATGTAGCCTATGTCAAGTGATGAGTTGTGTTTTGATGCCATCATTATGTACAATAACAACCTTGTGGTGACATGGTTTGCCATAGCATACTAAGATTTGATGATCATTAATTATTAAAAAATTCCACTACATGGCTACTCATATTTTTACTCTAATTACATGGCCAAGACTTCCCATTTGGGTTCATTCCTCTAATACTCTTTACGTTGTTTCGATTGCATGGCCATTGGCATTCGTGGTTGGATTATATGGCTAGGATTTCATGTTTGGGTTCACCCTCCTAGTCATGTTTACATTATTTAAGTGTTCAGTTACCTATTTCAACTCCTCAAATTCCTTTAAGTTCCACTTTATGATTGTAAATTGCTATACTTTCAGGTCCCACTGACCTATTTTGGTCATTCATAAACATTGATATACTTTCTTTGTATCCCTGTTGTTGCATAAATGGGTTTGCTTAATTAATTTGTGAAATTATATCATGTACCCGAAATTGTGACATTTAGAAGCATATAACCATTTAATATTAAGTGATTATAATGGTCTATGACAAGATTACATCATAAACATCATGATCTAATAAATATCAAAGTATATAAAATATTGAGATAATCTATTGTGGTACCCCAAAATTAAAATTTTTGTTACACTTAGACATTTTGAAGAAATGAGTAAAAGTCTTGTTAAATTAGTCAAAAAGGTCAAAATTTGGGTGTGCATGTCTTGCATGAGGGGTTAAAATGCAAAATTTTCAAAATCTGACGATTTGGGTTTGCTAAGAGCAACCTAATCTACAAAACCCAGATCTCAATTTTCATCCCTACTTTTTAGGAAAACTGCTATTTTAAGAAATTTTCTAAAAATAGTAACTTTTTTCTAGGTTTCTTTTGAAACAGATACTGTAAAAACTTTCTAAAATAGAAAGTTGGTCCGATAGGATCCAAACTGATTTCGATTGGCTCAAAATCCTTTTGTATCAAGCTTGTGCAGTCAGAATTTCAAAATAATTAGTTTTGCCCTAGTGGGTCTATTTTGCTTTTTCAGAAGCATATCAGGGGCTCTGAGGTCATCAATGGAGGTCAGTCAGCTGCCAGGCATTAGATTCAACACTCAAGAAGTTCAACAAAAAGTGAGTTGGTGAGCAAGCACGAAGAACGAAGAAGGTGAAAAATTGTGAAAATTTTCTAACACTAGTTGACTTGGGCGCCCCAAGAGAGAATAGGTGCACATCTTTTTAGGGAATTAAAATTGAAATTAGGGTTTACGCCTCCAACCAAAGTTGCTCAATTCTTTTCCAACTCCACAACGAGTCCGACAGTGCAGTCAACAAATTATCCTATCATCCAGGATTCGAGGCCGAATAGGGAGGAGCCAAACAAAAGTCAAAATGAAAAACATGAAGATTATCAAAATTTGACTAAGTATGAGAACTTTGGACGCCCCAAGTGAAGAAGGGCGCCCAACTTTTTGAAGCACCTAACTCAGTAGTTAGGGTTTGAGAATATGCTCAAGCTTTTCAGTATTTAGCCAGCTCAGCAATGCCTATCTCCGTCAAAGCATCTAACTTCCCAATCTCCAATAGATTCAAATCAAAGTAGAACATACAAAATGAAGGTTTCAAACTTGAAGATGAAAATCAAATGAAAATGGCTAAGTCTGGAAGGTTTGGGCGCCCCAAGAGCGAAGAGGCGCCCAAGATTTCAAGGGGAAAAACAGATGAATTTGCATATGTGGCTCTAACATGATTTCTTCACAGTTTATTAGGCTCTCCAACGAGATATCTAGCATGTCAATCGGAGGTTGCAGTCGCCAGATACGAGAGGCTAAACATAGGGTGAAACAAGAGTGAAATTTTAGAATTCAGAAGCAAGGTGAAAATTTATGAAAAATGTCGTATAGTAAACTTGGGCACCCCCAGCCAAGAAGGGCGCCCAAGATTTTGAAGCTTCAAAACTCACTGTTTGACAAAGTAACTCCCAGAAGACCCTTGACAATATCTCCTCAACTTCGCAACGAACATAACCGTCAGTCAATCCGATGCCCAAACCACCAAATTCGACAAGATCATTTGTAGAAGAGGAGTTAATGAAGAAATTGAATATCATAAAAATGGCTAACTCTGGACAAAATGGGCGCCCCTGGATGAAATAGGCTCCCATGAATTTGAAAGTCGAAATGAAGTTTTTAGCCAGAGACTTCTCTAGAACAATCTTCTCAAAATCAGTTAGGCTACGTGATGAATCCTTCAGCTCGCTCATCAGATTGGTCTACAAGCCGGAAATCGAGGGCAAAGTAGGGGTTCAAAATGGTGAAAAGTTGGAAATATCAAAAAAATGAATAACACTACTTGAAGTGGGCGCCCCTAGCCAAGAAGGCCGCCCAACTTCTCATGCCTTAGAGAAATTTGCAAAATTTTCAAGAAATTTCAAAATTGCAAGGAGATGAGGACGTCCAAGTTCAATGAACAGAGATTTTTAGGGTTTTGAGGATGAAAGCAAAAGAAAGAAAACCTATTTCAAAACCCTAAGTCTATTTAACACCTCTCTTCCATGTAATTTTCATTATTTTTGCAGGTAGCATTCAAAGGAGAAAGTTGAAGTAGCAAGTTTGAAGAAATTTTTCAAGATTCAACAGCTCAGTTTGCTGGTTATTCATCAAATTTTTCAGATCAGCAACATAAACCCTTGCTTTTTCATCTTTTCATCCAGAAGATCAAATGTTTTCAAGCAGAAGGCTAAGGTTTTCAAATTTTCAGCCATCTGGGTATTTTCACCTCATTCTTTTGAAGAAATTTTAAAGAAACTTCATCAAATTGCAGCAGCTACTTTTTATTTGCATGTCAATAAAATCCTTAGTGCATTCAGTTTTCAATCATCGGGGTCCTCTCAAATTAGTGTTCTGAAGAAAACCCATATCACAGCTTTTTTCAAGCAAATTTCAAATTTTAGGGTTGGCTGCTTTTTCAATCAGTCATCAAGGTTTTGCGAATCTAATCAACTAGGTCCATTTCTAATCATACTCTAAAAAAAAACCCAGGTGCTAGCTTTTTTCGTGAAAATTTGAAGAAATTCGGGTTTGCTGCTTTTTCAATATAAATTCAAAATTTTCAAAACCGGATGATCTGGCTTGTCCTGCAACAAAATTTTGAGCAAAACCCATATCTCAGAAAAAATTTCAAAAAATTTGTCCGTTGGAGCAAGAAAAATCAGCATTCTAAAAATAGTAAGTTGCTCAAAACTTGTCTGAACCTAGCTGAGTTTACAGTCATTTCTTCAAAGTTTTCGAAATGGAGTACACTCCCAATATTTTCAAAACTGGATCAGCTCTCTATCATGATTACATCAAAACAGCTGAGACAGACTTGCATCATATCAAGCCAGTGTTTGATCTACACGCCTTGGAGAGCACAAGCAACACCTCAATCAAGAACCTGAGACATTCTGGACTCCTCGCAGCAGCATCTATCCCTATCTCAATTCAGAGTCTTGAATTTGTAATCGCTTGCATCAAGCATTACAACCCAGCTACAAGGGAGATTCAGTCAGTTGATGGCAGATTGATTTGCAGTTTAAAGCCTAATATGATCGAGAAGTGTTTTTCCATTCCCCCTTGGCCTGAAACTGTCAATATCTCAAAGGGTGATCGAAGCTCTTCTTTTCATCAGTGAGTTTGTCATAGAGATTCTTTCTCGATACAGTCTTGAAGATGGTTCCTACGTCAGGCTTGATGAAGTGCAAGCTCAATTTCAGAGTGTTGTTCGCAGCAATGATAGCAGCAATACAGTTGGCGGAAAGATGGGTCATATTTCGATGATGTCAGCAAAGTTTGAAAAGGCGGCCAATGAGGTCGAAGATTTCTTGAGATCTGTTGCAGATGCTGAAGATATTCTAGAAAAGCGGTGTTTTGTTATTGATGGCGGAGATGCACCGAACCGGGACACAATTTCTAACTTCCTAGCAGATGTGATCGAGCTTTAAAGTAGCTTTCTTCCCGCTTTTTTTGTATTCTTGGAATAATTCTTATCCATTCTTTGAGAAGAGAAAGAAGATAAGTGTAATAGTTGGCGTTTCCTGCTTTTTCTACTTTCTTACGTGTTAGATGTTATCTTCTTTCTACATTTAGAAATAAAGCTTGCTTGTTGAGCAAGCCCTACATTATGAAAGCAAGGAGATTTTAGGGTTCCCTACTCCTCTGCTTGTCTATAAATAAGAGCCTTTGCTCATTAGTTTTCTTGAACCATGCTAGTGATAACAAAACGCTGAGCCTATTGTGCCTTCTATTTGTTATTCAAGTGTTCAATTGTTTTATGATAGCAAATTGTTGAGTTCTTTTTAGCCAAGAAGGAGTTATTGTAATTGTTGTTCCTATCGTGTAAGAACATGATTGCAAGCCTCTTTAGCTGCAATTTCTTGTTCCAGGCATGTTAGAAATGTTGTTCCAGAAGTTTGAGTAATAAAATCATGAGCCTCCTTTGCCTTGATATAACATCTCAGATTTCCATTATTTGTGTTATGGTTTTATGATCTTGATTTCAGCTTACATTGAAGTGTGTAGATGTTTGTTGAGAAAGGGTTTATTTAAGTATTTTGTCAGAAGATCAACCTTGTTAATTTCTAGTTTCTCTTGCTCTGCATATTACTTGAGAAGTTAGAAACGTCTTTAGCTTAAGTTAGTTGTAGTTGAAGTTCTTTAAACAGAAAATATCAGCTGTGGCATTTGTGTTTAATAAACCTTGTGCTCTAAGTTTATCAAAAAGATAGGCAACTTAGTTCTTAGTTTACTTTCTTTCAACATCATCAGCAAGAGGGAGCTTCCCCTCCTAATTTGAAGAGCAGTTTTACTGTGCATAGCTGTCTGTTTCAAACACGCATTCCAGAGGTGCAAATTTAAACGCCAACATATAGAATATAAATATAAATATTAACATTTAAATGTATAAAATAATATATATAATAAAATTATCAATATTGGATAATTATGATTACTATAATTACAAATGTTAATTTAGCACCATAAGACAATAAATAATAATAATTATAAATATACATATAAATGTTAAATAAAGAATTGTATATTAATACTAAAACAAATAATTAAGTGAATAAAGTTAGATTCAAAAGTCTTGAGGAAAAGTCACAACCTTGTGACAAATATTTAGAGAGCAAAGTAGCCAACGAACAGGGAAGTACATCAAGTCGAGAGAGACCAAGGATGTCGTGTGAGTGTTTGAATAGGCTCAAGACTTCCGTAAGAACTCGTATCACCAGGGGATGCTAGCTTAAGATACAGGCTTGAAGATGGCCGATCATCATTGAATAACCTTTTTTGAGCGCAAGTATTCTATCATGCAGAGGATTTAATATTGAATTGCGCTATGGAAAATCTTACTCCTAAACCTCTAGCGATATCATGAAATCACTTTCCAAGGCGTGCTAACAGGAGGTATCTATTCATGAAGGAGGAACAAGTAACCAATGGGTGGTAAAAGAAAGGGATTGTATAGGGTGAGATAGGCGGACATCCTCATGGTCGTCAACAATTGATATCGGCATATTCTCCACCACCATTTCTTCATTGAAATCAAATTGCTGACTTTAGAGGATCAATAAACCGTGCTTCTGATGGCTAGTATACTCTTGGAGCTACCTCGAACGACATAGACAAGGTGGCCATTTTATTATTATTTACTCTTGGACGAATGCATAGCATTGTTGTGATTGACGAGTTTGGAGATGGAGGCTTGAACCATAGTTCATACTCATTTACCCTAGATATCTGAAGTGTGGAGTCATCCGTTGAATTGAAGAAAGACAATATACATATCTTGGGGTGTATACTTTGCCATTCTGAGCCGTCCCTACTAGAGGAGCAAAAGTGGAGATTCTAGGATTCGATGAAGGAATAAGGTGGAGAATAATTAAATACATTCTAAAGGGGAATAATGAGTCATTGATAGGAAAATACCTTGATGGGTTTCATTGCCTAAGGCATGGGAATTACAAAGGAATTGATATATACTTGGCTATTGATGCTTTTACTCTGTCATGCTTATTATTTATGACTTTGTGGAAAGTTTATCAAACCCTGGTCTGTAGATTACATATATATATATGCATAGATACATCATGAGTAAATGTGATATATATATATATATAATGTAATATAGTATTTACGACGATTCAATAATAATGCTTACAATAATTATTGAACCTTATAAATAATGATGACTCGATTCACTCACCGTTGCTAAATGTGAAGAACCCTTCTGGCTCAACTTCAACCCTGATGCTCAAACTAATTGTTTTTTCGTAGGTTTTTTATTTTTTTGAGGTTTTTGCATAAAAAGAACTTAATGTGATTTTGAAAGAAATGCTTCAAAAATCTATGATAAATACAATAAGGTGAAAACTGACACATCTAGATCCTTGAATCGATAGCAAAAGGTTTTATTATCCCTTTTCAGTGATTACAATACTGAAACCCTAGCATGTAGACAAAAAGGCAAAACTGATTGAATTATTTAAAAACCTGATTTGCTGATTGCAGCCGCTCCAGAATGATGAAGAAATTGTATGGCCAACCTCAGGAAGACATTTCCCAATCTCGAAAATGTTGCACATTGGCCCAGAGACCAAGGCATCCCATCTAGTGCAGGTAGAAGACCAAAAATCAAGGCATCCAAGCTCACATGAGAAGTATGGCCTCAAATCTGATTTGTACGGCCTTCACACAGCAGTAAATAATTTCGTACTATCTTGGGAAGTGCGCCAGTAGTCTGAGAACTAATGGCAAATGAAAAATATTCCCCTCTAGAAAGGAATCAATCCAAAACACTGATTGTTAAGAACTCACGGTAAGATTTGTAATAACCTCTGAATGAAATTATTCAACTGCAGGCAATAAATCAGCTGATATCTCATAGCCTCTGAACTGCAACACTGAAGATGGCTCGTTCTCCAATGCAAAAGACAACTGAAACCCTTCATGATGGTCCACCCCTTTAAAAAGTCACTAAAATCAGTGAACCCCGGGGACGCGTCCCCCTCTAGGCCCTAGCGTCTCGGAGACGGGGCGTCCCGGAGACGTGGGGACGGCGTCCCGACGTTTCCGGCGGCGCCACCATTGCTCAGCTCGCCGCCGGAGACGCCTGGGCGTCCCCGAGACGCCGAGGGAGACGCCTGGGCGTCCCTCGAGCGTCTCGGGGACGCCCAGGCGTCTCCCGCGGCGGACAACCATTTGCAACATTAAAACTCAATTTTTAAAGATTTTTTTAATAGTCTATTTGTTATGTTCGAACCCTAAGGGCATGTGGGGCCCATCTAAACTCTAACATGCCTTCAAAAGGCCCTCTAATCTTCATTTTTATTCACATTTGCATTTCTACTTGTTTGCTACAGCAAGAAGAAGAAGAGTGAAGGCTGAGGAAAGAGTGATTGGAGGAGTGAAAGGAGTGATTGCAAGTGAAAAAGGAGTGTCAAGGAGCAAGAAGAAGAAGAGGAGGAAGATTCTTCACCTTGTTGAAGAGATTTTTCAAGCAAAAGGTAGGGTTTTTAACTTATTTTTTATTTTATTTTCTGATTTTCAATGTTCTAAGTTCTTTCATTTCTTGTTGTTTCATTTTTTAATTTTTCTTATTTCATTTCTAAATTCTAAATTCTTGTTGTTCCATTTTCTAGTTTCTAAATTAATTTAGAATCTTAGATTTTGTTTTGCAATATAAAATTTGTTGGAAAATTTAAAATATAGAGTTTTATTTTTTAATTTTAAAGTAGGGCATAGGCTGAAACTATGTGTTTATTGAATTTTTTTTCATTTTGTGAAATGCAGTGTCAAAATGAGCTCCCATAGTCATGAAATGAGTGAGCATGAGATGGAAACTGATTCTCATAGTGCAAGCCAATCAGAATATGAACCTGAGCATGAGGATGAGCACAATGAGGGGGGTGAGCAAGGGTCAAATCCAGAAGGGCATACTAGTTCCATAGCTAGTGCACCAGTTTCTACTGATTGCCCTTCCCAGGTTTTGGCAAAGTGGGCTAGGGGTCGTTATGATCCCAAATCTCCTCTCAAACAGTTTGCAACAAGAATAGCAGCCCCAACGTCATCAACTGGTGGTACGAGGAAATGGCAATGCAACATTTGTGGTGATGATTGGTTTGGGAGCATCACCAGAGTTAATGCACACTTCCTCTTTTGGCCAGGAAAGGGTGTGGGAGCATGCGAATTTTTGAAGGACCCTAAAAATTTGAAATACAGAATTGAATTCAACAAGCTTTGGGGTGTTCCAGATGACCTGGCAGTTCCAATGCCTACTACCTTGTCTGGTAGGCAACATATTCAGACTATTCAGCAGATTCAAGAGCAGCAAATGCAGACGCAGCCACGTATTTCTACTCCTACATTGCATCAGAGAGCAGGAACATTGTCAGGGTCAGCCTCAGGACCGTCATCCACTTATAGCACTATGGCTGCATCACAACAGGGCAAGGGGAAACGCAAGATGCAAAGTCAGCCTAACCCCATAGCTGATTTATTTAATGTGCACCTGAGGGATCAGATAGATGATTCCATTGGCAGGTTCTTTTTTGCCAATGGAATCCCATTCCATGTAGCTCGATCTCCTTATTATAAGGAGATGATGTCGATGGTGGCGAAGGGAGGACCATCATATGTGCCACCAGGTGAGCACAAATTGAGGACCACGATCTTGGATAACAACTATGCCAAGATCGATTCATTGATGGAGACGATGAGGGCATGTTGGGAGGACTCTGGATGTAGCATAGTTATGGATGGGTGGACGGACATTAGGCATCGTCCACTCATCAATGTTATAGTTACATGTTCAGAGGGGCCATTCTTTCTCAGGGCAGTTGATTGTTCAGGGCATCGAAAAGATGCTGATTTTCAGTTTGAGATCCTTCGGGCAGCTATTGAGGAGATTGGGCCACAAAATGTGGTCCAAGTAGTGACAGATGCAGCACATGTGTGCAGAGCTGCAGGGAGGCTTATAGAGGCATCATACAGACACATTTGGTGGACTCCATGTTGTGTGCATGCCATGAACAATGCACTCAAGGACATGGGGAAGATTGAGTGGATTAGAGGAGTGGTCAGCAATGCTAGAGATGTGCAGATGTATATCTGCAACCACCACACTTCACATGCCATCTTCAGGAGCTTCGCGAAGAAGGAGTTCTTGAAACCAGTTGAGACCAGATATGCATCCTATTTCATTCTTTTGGAGAGAATGCTTGAGTTGCAAGAGCCACTGCAAGTCATGGTTATGACACAAGACTGGAATCGTTGGGATGGGTCCAGGACAGAGCAGGGGAAGAGGGTGAAGGAGATAGTGAAGAGTGATGCATTTTGGCATGATGCAAAATATATTGTCACCATCATTACACCAGTTGTACAGGTCATCAGATATGGGGATGGGGATGCACCTAACCTTGGGGAGGTGTATGAGTGCATTGATTCTATGCTTGGTCAGATGAGGGCAGCTGTGCAAGAGAAGGACCCCACTTTAGCGTTCTACAATGTTTACATTCAGCCTATTATTCAGCGTAGATGGGACAGCCTAAACACTCCCTTGCACATGGCTGCTTATGCATTGAATCCGAAGTGGTACATGCCTAGGCCTGGGAGAGTTACACCGATTCAGGATGATGAGGTGAAGGAAGGGTTCTTCAAATGCATTGATAGGATGTATGATGTTGAAGCTGCTGGCACCATTCGCACTGAGTGGACGAAATTTGCTACTCTTAGGGGTTATAAGGCTGCAGCAAAGGCGGACATAAGAACTATGGCACAGGAGGATCCGATTTTGTGGTGGACTTGTCATGGACCGAAATCACTGACTACCACACTAGCCATTCGTTTGCTGTCCCAGGTTTCTAGTTCTTCAGCTTCTGAGAGGAACTGGTCTACTTATAGCTTCATCCACTCTCTTAAGAGGAATAGACTTACCTCTAAGAGAGCAGAGAAGCTAGTGGCTGTACATAGTGCCTTGCGTTTCACTGACCGCAGGACACGTGTGTACAAGGAGAGCCCAGCAGCACGATGGGATGTAGAGCCAGAGGAGCCATCACAGATTGATGAGGATGAGGATGCTTCAGATATAGGGTTGGTTGGTGTTCCTTTGGCGGATCTTGACCTTGAGGAGTCCAGTGGTTCTAGTGATGAGGAGTTTGCCGACCTCCCGAGGGATGATTAGAGGCCTCTGCCTCCTTCACTACATTTTGTCATTTTGGCATTTTGATTTTGTACTTGTTTTGATATCATATAATCATGCTACTCATTGTAATCATCTTTATAATCAGATATTTTTGATATAATATAATAGAAATCTTCCATTTGCCGATGCAACAATTGTTACATTGTAGTATTGAGTATTACTATTCTAATTTCTAATTAGTAATTCATCATTCGATACTGAAAACTTCAATATTCAATGTTCAATGTTCAAGTACTAATTTAGTATTTCAATTTTGCTATTTTACTTCTTAATAGTCTTATACATCTTTTCATAACTAGCATTTTAAGTACCATATGTATAGTATATAGTATATACACCCTGCCCCCGCCCCTCCCGCCCCCCAAGTCCCAAATTGAGGCCCCTTTGTCCCCCAGTCCCGACCCGGCCCTCACGGCTCCCGACCGCCCCCGCCCACGGTGGAACATAGCTTAAAATCGATATCTCATAGCCTCAATCAAACAATGAAGAATTGGCTCATTCTTCATGATGGTCGACCCCTTTAAAAAAGTCACTTAAGTTATAATATTAAATTATATTATAACTTTATAATATAAGCTTCAAATTAATTAATATTTATTTTGGCAAATAAATATTAATATCTCTCAATATAAGTCCAACTGACGAACCATCTGAAGCTGAATGATAAGTGACTGAATCTGCACACCCAACCATACTGCTAAAAATAGCAAGGGTGCTTCGCTGAGTGTCTCCACTTACTAAAAATAGTAAGTCAAGCAAATGATGTCCAAAAGACCCGAATGAAAGCCAAACTGAATATCTCTGATAACTGAAGCCAAGCCAAGCCTCAACCAGACCCTCTATCCACCCTATCAACCTACGAGAGTCACATAATAGGCTAATCTCAAGATCTAAGAGATGTCAACTAGAAGGGTACATCACACTAAATGATATAATGGAATCCATTAGATATTAACAACTACCCTAATATACTTATAAAATAGATTATAGAAGAATCATTTAAAGAGAAGTATTAAGAAGGAAATGCACAATCCTTCGATGAGAATAGAATACTATATCTTCTTTGATTTTAATAGATACAATCATGGAAACTTATTGAACCTTAAACACTTCTAATGTCTCTTTGAGAAATGTTTTGAATATAAGATCCAGGTTTTAGGACCTCCACTAAAAAGGGGTCATTACAAATTATCTGACAAAATCATCAAATGTAGGAAATAAAAATTATTAACTTGTTAAAAATAATTGGTGATTGATAGTTGGTTTAAGGAGTTGTGTAAATCCAAGTCGATGCCCATATCAATGAAGAATCTTTGGTTCAAAGACAATGAAACAACTTTATTTGATTTGATTCAATTAATTTTCATTCCATTTGGCATTCCTCTATCACTAATTTCAAATTGAATGGAATAATGAAAATTCCAAAGAATTTTCTATCAATGTCATTTTCCCAACCCATGATAAAAGTTTCAGTGGGGAGATGCCTTCTCTATAAATTACAGAAAAATTCACCTAAAATAAGGTGAAATCTAGGTGGAAAACAACACATTACAAGAATATCTATGAACTTAACTTCAAAAAAACTTCTATTGATAATCATGATAAAACTAAAGCTTAAACATTGTAACAAGACCATGTAAAATGATTCACCTTGGAGAGTTCTTGCAAAACTGCTAGCTGGGTTGCTTGTATCTTTCTTGTTTCTTCCATTTCCCTGTGCTTTTGTAATATTGTTTCTCGAACCTATTTGTTTCCAATTTAGAACCAGAGTCCAATAAGAAAAAAATATAATCATAATATCCCTTATTAGGATTTACAGAATAATTTACAATCCTTAAAGAGGAATCATGAGCCATTCATATTTCAATATTCATATATTTCATGTTTTATAAAACAATATCAATTTATCAGCATAATAATCAACTCTCTTATACAAAAGTCTTGTCATTTCCAATTTTAACATTATCAATGAGTGGTAGCAAATAAACCTGATCCAAAGTGCTACATCCAGTTATAAGTTTATCTGCGACCGTATCATCCAAGACAGGTAAAATTCGATAAAACATTTCCTTGCATTCAACCTACATTAGGAAATAAAAAATTATTGTTAAAAAGCAAAACACGAGAACTTCATGTATCAAAAAGAGCATGAAGACTAAAAGTGAAAAGGCCTTAATTTGGTAGATAGCTTTCTATTATATGGTATTATTTATTGTAACTAATGTGATGACCTCAACCAAATCTTAAGATAAAATATTTACTATGTTTTTCTCACAAAGTTCCTATGAAAACAAGATGAGAGCATACAATGAACAAATATTATTATTCTATTACTTTTTTATCACATAGATCCCATGAGGGTAAAGTGAAAGCATATGGTACATTAATGATTTCTATATATTGTATCTTATCAAAAAACAATAACCGAAAGATACAGCAATAGATTGCATGGACAATAAAAATATACACAAATATACCAGAACTGAATATCAATATTCCAATATGTTATTTTTTTTTCAGATCAAAAATGTAAATAAGCAGAAGATACAACAGAGAGAACAATGAACACTGAATTTACCCTAAAAAAACCCTCCTACTCGAGGGAGAAAAACCCAGCAAAATATTCTCTTATAAATCAGAATAAATAAGTGCAGAAATAGCACTCAAAATCAGGGCCTGGCAAGGCCAAATCTCATACAATGAATCTGCACTTGAAGATAGTGCGATTTCCTTGAATACACAAAATAATACCACTTCTCCTTGAAGCAAATCTGCTGCTCTTGATAGTGAATCTACGGCTGAAGAGATTCGAATTGGAATGGAATGAATTTATACTTAATGTGGAGACTCTATCTCCCTTATATAACAAACTAGGCCCTCTCCTTTAGAGCCGACCTAGAAGAATATAATATTTTTGTTTAACAAATGATAGGCTGACCTGCCTATGATTAATTTTGCTTAGGGAAGTACCTCCTGCAGCTATAAAACACTAACACTCCCTCTTAGCTAGGGAGGTATTCTCAAATATCTTCATCATGGAGTCTCTCAACATGATGTCCACAATGGCTACACCCAATTGTGGAAAACACAGCTCAGTCTCAAAGATGTGATCTTGTACAAGGGCTTTCACCTCATATTTCTCTGTCTCAAAGAAATATACACTACAAGGGCTTTCACCTCATATTTCTCTGTCTCAAAGAAATATACACTACAAGGGCTTTCACCTCATATTTCTCCGTCTAAGAGAAATATACATTACAACAAATCTTAATGATGTTGTGACTCCCTCTGGACCTTCAAGTACCCACATCAACCTCCTGACCTCCTCGTCCAAGGTTGCCTGCATTGCTTGCCTTAGAGGAACACACTTTTGGCACTACTCCTAGCAGCACCTTTAACTGACTTGCAAGAGTCCAGGACTTAGTCCTCCTCGACCTCATCCCAGATCACCCTATTCTGAATAGGTTTGCGGTGCTACCAATGTCAAAACAAGGTTGACTACCTCGTGCAATTCTGTTCTCTGCAGCTAAAGAGGGCTTCCAAAGACTTAGCACTTGGCCTTGCAACACTGTAACTCACTTAGCTGACACCTTCATTTCTTTTTATCGAGTCACTATAGTTCCTCGTGTCATAGGACTCCATTTTGCTGAACACAAAACTCCCTCTTGATCCCTGCCTCAATATAGAGATTGCACAAATCCTCTGAAAGTGAACTCTCCTCTATTGACTGATCTCAGAACCTTAGTCCTCTTCCTGAACATGTCGTTGTTTTACCCAACTCACAAAGAACCGAAAATTGTTTTTCTTTCACAACTCTCAATCCAAAGGCTGACTCAACCTGATTTTCTTCATGGATAGTACATGCCTCAAAGCTGATCCTCTTAGTTATCATGTCGTGATGAAGTGAAGACAAAGGATTGATGTGTCACTTGCAATGTTAATGGTACTTCGCTAGAAAAAACTCACAGATTTCCCCAATCACTTTAGCGGCAGAGTTAACCATATTTTAGTATCCATAATGTAAACCGATGCTCAAACACAATTCGCCCAGCCTCATAAATCTCACGATGCAATAACATTAACTCAGGCATTTTCTTACATTCCCGGAAGAGACAGTACTAGCTCAGAAATCTCGTAATCAACAGTGTGAGCAATCCTCAGCAATGGTCGATGGACTTTTGGCGAATGTATATATATCTTTGCTAACCTCTGTTGTGACCTTTTCACACATCGCCCCATTCAAAATGGGGACCCCTTAATTTTCTGGTCTCTGGCTTGGTTTCTCTGCCTCTTTTCTCGATGT
>VDFB02152588.1:0-38918 GCA_007258455.2 Sequoia sempervirens
GTAACCATCATAGGGGTTAAATTAGGGTCAATTAACCCATTCTAAGGACTAATTCAACCTTTTTAAACCCACAAAAAAAATTGAAATTCAAACATAATAAAAGAATTTCCAAAATTTCCCAAAAAATCTCATCAAAAATGTAATTGGCTTTAAAAGAATAGTTTCAAGATTCAACATTAAATATTTTTAATCACAAAATAAAATACAATACAAAGAGGCTATAGTCCATTCTCCAAATGGACCATAGTGGGTTTCACTTGGCTAACACAATAAGGTACCCTTAGTTACCTCTGATCCCATTGGCCATGGGCAAGTATCTGCACACTCAAAGTCACATGTAAATATATCCAATACATAATAATCAATAATTAAATCAATAATTCCACATATATATAATTAACATAATCAAATTCTGAAATCAATGAAATAGAAATATCAACATCCATAATTCATTCTTTCTTTTGGAAATAACATACTCTATAAATTCACAGCTAGGCATGACATTGTTATAAAGAAATCACATCATCAAGTAATTCAAATTTAACATCTTTTCAGTTCTATATCATAGACACTTATCCATATTAATATGATAAATAGAACAACATGAACATATCAAATAAAGAAGCATAGCATGCATACAATCATGATAAGCATCATAAATGGGAAAACAACATAATATCCAATATCCATGATAATTCTAAAATGGTCTAAACGACATAAAGTATCAACATGCTAGAATCAAAGTGCATTCAAATGGGGTGTATCAAATAGTAGGCCTTACAAAGAACAACTTAAATATTTTTGGGTGATACATGATTGCCGACCCAAGGATGCCCTTTATCACCTCTTAAAAAAATGATATGGTTCAAGAAATTTATGTTTTTTTTAATTAGTAAGTCCTTTAGTATGGCTTGTTGCTCTTTGTTTAACATTCTGTAGACATTGTATTATTTTGTGTTTTCAACTAAGTTTGGATGTTTAGCAATTTTAAATGGTATTTTCATTTGTTTGTTGTAGAAATTAACTTTATTGTATCTAGATCCAATTGTAAACTGTATTATTCATTATATTTAGTTTTTTATTTTTTAACATTATTTTTATCTATATAGTTCTCATTTTCAATATTGATATCATTAATAATGTTGTCCAAATCACAACATAGTTTATTTATATGGTAAGTGTACTTTGCTTAAGTTTTACTATTTTTGCATTAGCAACAAAAGCATTTTCCCATGCTGTGAAGCCTTTTTTCAATATCTTTTCATCTATAGAAAATGGAACATATAGTAAAAGTATTTCCCTATAATAGTTCTTGATGTTAGCATGTTTATTGTATCTTATATATCGAATAATTTATGCTCTACTTCTTTTTTAATTGTCCTTTTTTTGTTGTGTATTTTGTGATGAATTCCGCTAAACAAACATTTGCCAACATTTTAGGACATGCAATATAATGGTCAATCAAATTTTTACATGCAACATTTTGTGATTCATCTGGGCCATTTTTTAGCTATTTGGAATATTTTAAAATAAATTTATGATTTTTAGCAGTTGATGTGTCTATGAATATGCATTTCCTTGAACTATAGTTAAGAGGAAGTGAAAGCACAATGTGTATAGCTTGTTGAGTAGACATTTGTTGTAGGTTGAGCAAAGCATTGCCAAGTTTTTTTATTATTTTAATCACATCAATGTTATGTTCTTTGTGGCCTGTGCGTATTTTGTTAAATGCATCTGTTATTAAGGAATTGCATTTTTTCATGCATGAGATATAGTATATTGTTGTAGCATATGCATTTAGAACAAATTGTGCATCTTTATTTTCTTTCCATAGATGTGGAATTTTCTTAGAAAATTTATTGTTCCAATATGAGCTAGGTGATCCACAATACTAGTTTACAATTTTTGGCCAAGCTGGACACTAAATTTGTACAACTAAATCTTAACTTCGGGCACCTATGGTGACTAAACCATGAGAATTTAAAGCATGATGCAAAATAGTGATTTGTGAGATTTTTTTCTATAGATTCTAAATATAGTTTTTAAAAATTGGAATTAGATTGTACTTCTTTACCATCTCCTTCAAAACTATTTTTTTCAATAAGCAATACTTTTTAAGGAGTGGCGTTCATTGTATAATGCATAAATTTTTTCATTGAAGTATAAAATTGTAATATTTTCAAATTTAGATTTTTTAACAATGATATCTATTGCTTCAATTGGTTTCATAGATTTTTTATTGAATATTTTCCTTAATCAAGTTTGAAGTCAAACCAATTATAATTGAGACATAGAAGTGAGGGCCATGATACAAAAAAAATTGTATGTGGCCAAAATTCAATCTTTTTTGTTGGATCAAAGAACTTAAATATTTGAATTGCACTTGTATTTTTAAATTATTTTTGATAATCTACTATTTTTCACATGTGCAAAACTAAGAGCTTGATTTTAGGTGAAAAACCTAGATTCTAAGAAATAAAAAATAATATAATAATAAATTAAATTTATTTAAAATTACACTTTTGGGAAGCTTATAATAAGGAATTACATACTTATAAAAAATAAAAATTAAATGGGTCATTTTGATCCCCCCAAAAGGTGAATCAAAAGTTATTTTTATTAGCATTTTGATAGGTGTAAAGGAGACTCTGTTATTGGTATGGTTTAAAAATAGTGTGGTTCTATCCAAGGGGGTTTGATCTAAGGTGGTTCGATCAAACCCTCTTCAATTGGAATCCTTTAAATGGAACTTTTCAAGGCTTAAATCATTATATTTTCTAAAAATATGTGATTTCAGCAAAAATCAGGATCTCTCAGAAATTTTAAACCAACTTTGTGGGATCACCCAACTAGCTTTCTTTTCAAAAACATTGTTGATTTAAGCAATGTAGATTGTATGACCAATATGTATTCTTCTTAATCCATGCTTATGTTCACTGAGAAATCCTCAAAAGATATAGAGAAATCATAATTTGAACATTCTAAAGTGGATTTAATTTTTTTAGCTAAACACATGTTTCTTTTTTGGTCAATGCATGGTTCAAGAATTCTTGTTGTTTTCATTGGTGGTTGTGAAAAACCAAAGTTACATTTTTTTTGGTCTTTGTGCATTGTTTAGTATGGTGATGTATATGCATTTTAGCTATTTCTTCATTCAAAGTTTCACTATTGCAAGTTATGTATATGCCTACAAAATGTTTCAATGCTAGTATTAATATATTTTCCATAAACATGTTCATTTTTAACCCATAGCATGAAATGGTCATGTTCATTTCCTCAATTTTGGAATTCTGTAATTGAAAATTAGTCCAATACCTTTCCAAAAAATGTCTCATCTAAACATATTAATTGTTTCATTGCATAAATTCTATGTTTATAATAGTGATTACAAGTTGTTGGATTCTTTTTAATCAAATATGTAATGCCAACTTCATTAAGCATTTCAAGCTTGCTTTGTGTTGATTTTTTTTGTGTGAGATGTACAATTATTTCAATGTTTCTTTTAATGGCTCCTAGTTTTGTTCTGCACTAGTGAAAGTTACAAAATTAGTCAATTGTCCTAACCATCATATCATTGCAAAAAGATTTCACTTTAGGTGTTGCAAATAGTCTAGTGAATTTCTTATTTTTTTTAAATCTACATATCTAATATCTAATTGCATTATTTTTTCAAGGTAAATGGTTTGTGTTTCACATATTTTTCTAGTAGGATTCTATCTTTTAATTTCCCTTTGTGAATTCTTATCCATAATGGAGAAAAAATTTGGCCAATTAGAATTTTGATGGTTTTGAAAAATAAGTTGGTGGTATGATAAGAAAATATTTGATTTTAATTTTGTAATTCTTACTGTGCAATTTTTTGGTATGAAATTTTCTTTTCAATTCATTGATCAAGTGGTTTTCCAAAAAAAAGTGTTGAAAAATTCATTTCTTCTGCATATTTGTCTTGGAATATTTTGAGAGGTTGTTTTCCTTCAGCTGGTGCAATTTCAATGAATTTGTCTTCTATTAAATGTATAGTTATTGACTTAGTAAATCCATGGATCAAGGTATTTGTTTCCATTTCCATTTGATTATTTGTGTCATTGTCTTTGTTTCTATCTCTTGATGAAGAGTCAATATTCGTAATATGCTCTTGTAAATGGTACAAATGTTCATGCCAATTTTTGTTTAATTTAACATTTTTAATTTTGTACAATATTATTTTACACAACTCATTTAAATAATTCATAATAACATTTGGTCAAACTCTTCCTTTTTGGTATACATTTCTATATTGCAAGCCTCTCTTTAATACAATAGAAATTGTGCAAGTTTCATTGGTGGAGCATGGCAATACTATTTGTATAATGTTCATGTTTATTGGGACATTGATAATTTAGTTCTATTTAGCTCAATTTGAGATATTTTCAATCCTAGTTGCCCAATTTGTACAAATGCAAGTCGAAGGGACCAAGTTCTAAAAGTGTAGCATTGTATTGTAGTGGCTTATTTGTTTTAATATGTTCTAGTGTTGCATATATTGGTTTTTTTTTTTGCTTCAATTGGTGGTTACAAAATTTGTACATTTTGTTTCCATAAAATTCTTGTGTCCTTAATAAAACTAGCCCATATGTTTCCATTGTTTGTTAGCTTAGATTTACATTTTTCTTTTTGAAATGCAATTGGCCACAAATTGCACACACATGTTTAGGTGTGTCTTTGATTTTTTCCATGTAATATTATACTGGTGTTTATTTCCCTCCTTTTTGTATGCTTTGAATTTTTGGGTTTTTTTGTATCTCTTGTTTTAGTTTACGAAGTGAGTTATGGAAAATAGTACACATTTGCAATATACTTTGGTAGGTGTGTCACTATTTTGTGAAAAAACTTTAATTTTTATTTGCAAAATGTATGATAGCCATTCAAAACAAAAAATAGATCCTTCAGTTCCACTTTGTTCAAATTGGTCTCCAACTTTTCCAAATTTTTTTTTCCAATTTGTGACACCATAACTAATTTTCAAGTCATGCTTTAGGCATGTTTCTAGGAATTCATTTTCTATGTTGTCTCCATTTAGCATTGCATTGTAAAAGGATTGAGCCATGTAGTATCTAAGAAATTGGCTGTCATATTCATTTTTTCGTCAAACTAGCAATACTATTGAAAATACCGTCACCCATTTTTTCGTCAAACTAGCAATACTATTGAAAATACCATCACCATTTAATCTGATATTGATAATGTGTTTTTGCATAATCTAGAAATTCTATCTATTTTTTTATTTTGTAGAAAATATTTTTGGGAATATATATTTGTTTCATAATTTTTAGATTGGTGAACTTATTATTCAAGTTTCTTAATTTTTTTAGTCACAGGTGGTTCAAAATGTCCATATATAGGATCTTGATCATGGAACATAATAGAATATGTTATACTTTGTGAATTTGCATTGAAATGCATGTACTTTGTGGTCACGCCCACAAAAGGATATAAAAGTCACAGCAGAACTAAACCTGGGAATTGGACATTCCAACAGGTGACTAACTTCTTCTCATGGTCATTCATTTACTTGTCAAACCAGGGCAATGTATACTTTAAATGGAGCAGCACGGTATGTGCACTAAGAACTAGTTTCTAGTCACCATCTAGAAAACAAATACTTAAAAGTAATGCAACGTAAAGCTTCTTAACTCAAACACAACTCGGCTAAAATAGAAATCATAACAGCTATTATTAATGGATAAACTATAACTAACTTTATGCTATAGGAATAGACACAGGGATGGATTCCCAATGCTGCAGGAACAATACAAAGCTGAGTTTGCATTGAAATCTACAGAAATAGACTCTAACTGGTAATCAACATGAAATGAATAGTTAACTACAACAACTTGCTACATAATACTTACTAAGTGGGCCCCCTTAGCAAGCATCAACTAGATTACACAAGAAGTTGACTCAAAGCTTCATCGAATTTTATTCATACTCAGAACCAGGATACATCGATTACTCTGTTTTGAGAAGAAAAACTTAACACAGAACTCTATTACTATTCAACTTAATTTTAAC
Source organism: Sequoia sempervirens (assembly GCA_007258455.2). Taxonomy (NCBI): domain Eukaryota; kingdom Viridiplantae; phylum Streptophyta; class Pinopsida; order Cupressales; family Cupressaceae; genus Sequoia; species Sequoia sempervirens. The sequence continues at coordinate 6,052 of VDFB02152588.1, forward strand.
ACATACTATTTCATCCTCGTTCACTCGCACAGGAGGAACGATTATTTAAATGAAAAAGACAACAAACTAACTAACAGAGGAAGTCGTGATCATAAATACATTTTGAATCCGTGGAACAGATATTCATAAATGAAAGTCTATCTGCTCGACGCGACCCAGAGAAAATATAGCATTACACACTCCCTAGATCAAAGGATCGTTAAAGCTTCTTCCCAAAGATTCGGTCAAAGAGTTATTACTGGAACGACTTCTTCAACAGAGTCGAGATTCTTGTGCTTGATCAGTTTCTGCTCCCTCCAACAATCCTGCAATAAATGACAGAGGCGAAGGAAAACATACACACAAGTAACACGACATCTATTCATTAATCACATGTTAATCCTATTCCATTATCCAAAATCATAAGCATATATCAGCCATGCGGGAGGTGAAAAAGGTAATTAATGAAGTTGTCAAGCTACAGGAATATGGAATTCATTGCTATAGGATACCACCCAAAAAGTCTTTAATCAATAGGTTTAAACAAAAAATAAGAGTATCAAAAGTTCAAACTATGAGCATATTTAAGGCTCATCATTTTGTTTTTCTTGTTACAGACCAAATACATATGTAAATATCTAACCAATTGGATAGCCATTTAATACAAAATAATTCTCCCCAAAGGCCATACTCATTACAACTTGGCTTTGGAACTGCAAATAGTTGCATGTGCCATAGATATGTACTAACATCTTGAACGTCACGTAGTTTGGATAATGTCTGCAAATATAGCTCATATTCAAGTGAAAATAAAGCTTTAGGATTATTAATTGCTAGAAAATTTAGAAAATGATCAATTATTCCATTTTGTAGCTCAACAAATGTGTACCACATATATAACAATAGTTGTAACGAGTCAAAAAAGACAACTGCCTACATTGCATACAAAGGGGATTATTTTAAATAGGTTATTATCTTGCAATATTGTGTCAATTGAGATATCTCCATGTCCATTTCTTGATTCATAATTCTCTACATCTATGATATTATCCAATGTAGAATTTGGTATTGATAATGCATATTTATAGAATTTGGGCATTGAATCTATTAAATTATCCTCAACAATTTATTTTCCCAAGTTACTAATTGTTTTTTAGTGTTTAGATTCGTAAATTTATAGATCTATGATAGTATGCAATGTTTTTTTGGTTCACCTTTTTTTTTGACATTTTATGCACAATATAAAAACACACTAGAAAAATAAGAACAATATATGAGTAATATCTTATTTTTCAAAGTTTATATGTTGTTGAAGTATGTTTGTAGAAGTTGTTGTTGCTTTTCAATGCACACCTTCTACAAAATAGACAAATTAAATAGATTAACAATTTTAATAAACATATACATTAGTTTCAACTCTACATTCAAGATAAAAGGGTTTAAACACTCTAAAATGGTTACTTGTGTTTAAATGTCCAAAATAATTGCCTCATAAGGTTTTGTTATGAAATGACATTAGATTGCACCAATGCATATTACCAAATATGAGACGACATACCACAAAATTATTGGTTGGCCATTTAAGAGCCAATTATGGGTCACATCATGATAACTATCACTATTATTTGTCAAGGGTGGGTATAATCCCTATCAAACTGATACCCAATATTTTCTATGAAGGTATGATGCTATAGATAATGAATCGTGGATCAATTTATTTGTTTATGTTTCCATTGGATTATTTGTGTCATTGTATTTGTCTATATTATTGTAAAATGAGAAGGAAGCTATTGCCAATAAGAGTAGATATTACTTGTGTAATATGACTATGACGGTTCAAGTTCCAAATCAAGATTTTTGTTGAAGGTAATGATAAAAAAACCACTATATTTGTCAAACAAATATGTTGGATTCTTCAAAAAAATGTGCAAAAATAAGAAAAACCTACAAATAGAAGGGAGTGATGTTTTCAAGAATGCTATCTACATCTTGCAGGGGTCTATGAGAAATACAAAATAAAGAGAGTGGAAACATTTAAAACTCTAGGTTTACATTAGCCTAATGAGAAATGGCCATCCATCATCATGGACTTCATTGCAAGTCTCCCTAAATTGAGTAGTAGGGGTTGCATCTTTGTGGTTGTTTCCTAGTTAGATAAGTGTGCTCACTTTATTCCTATTGATACCAGTTTCAAATTTCATCTTTTTGTTGACTTCATGAAATGTTTTTTTTATACACTACCTAAAAAAAGAGTGAGTGACAGGGATCTAAAAGTCAATAGTAAGTTTTGGAAGGAGCTTTTTTTTAGTTAATAGGTCATTCAATAACAAAACTTTGGTATCCAATGACTTATCTATAATTATGGAAATTCAATCTATTTTAGTAGGTACTCTAGATAGGGATCCAGATATTGAATCAAAATAGGCCAAAGATGACAAGTTGTCTACATTATTGGAGAATGAGAAGGAAACTATTGCCAAGAAGAGAAAATATTACTTCTGTATTAACAACTGAATTGATAATGTATCTAAATAAATAAACTAAAAATTGGTGTCAAGGATGCCAACATTTTATTCACATTTGCATAACATGAGCTAACAAAAGTAAAGATAAAAAGGATACAAAATGGCCTATGGGAAAAACTAACAACGTTGAGTTCATTTGGTGCTTTTCAACATAATAAAGTACATACAAACATTGTTAACACATGATATAGCTATTAATAAATTGAAATTGTATCATACATTATCAAGACAAAAACTCATATATCACACAAGTAAACTGAGAGACATAATGCACCAGAGGGAAATGAAAGATTCTCATTCAATGTTTTTTCTCATTGGATTTCCCAATGAAACAAATAAAGAACACTATAAATAAATCATATAGATATGATGAGGATGAATTTGTATTGAGCATAACCAAGAGATCTAGGAGATAGAATGCAATGGAAGAAAAATAATGTGAGGAAATTGTTCGAAGCAAAAATGGTTATAGAAAGAGTTAGGCAAAATATTAGGGTCACCCTCTGTTAAAGGCATAAAAACCAACTACAAAATAGTAAAATAGAGATTTGCATTATCCAATACTTAGCCAAAATTAGATTAGTGGAATTTCATTCAAATAATCTAATCAATTATACAAGTAAATTAAGAGCCTAAGATTTACAACACTTGAAAACCGATTGTTTTCTAAAAAGAAAAAAAATGGGTGGAATGGGTTCATTGAATAATGGTGAAAGACATAGTAAGGTGTAGACTTGTAGAGGACTAAGAGATCGAAGAATAAGGTTGTCCTTTGAAACAACCATAAAATTGTATGAAATCCATGAGATTCTTGGCTTTAAGTAGACTAGCAAGTCAGTTGAGTGGCTTCTGCAATAGGGCCAAGCTACAATGAATCATCTTCCACAGACCCAATTTATGGAGTTGGAAGAAAATATATCTTCTTCTTCTTTTACCCATCACTCCAATCAACAATCTCCTAAATACCACAAATTGCAAAGAGGAGAGTCTCATTTAGGACTATGGAGGAAGCACAGAGAGAATGACAAAGAAATAATTGAATGTAGAGCCAAGGCTAGGAAGAGAGTTCATGAGAGAACTAAACAAAAGCTGAACATTAATATGGAGTCGCATGATTCAACTTCGAGCTACCTAAATGCCAACATTTTGACTAGTGAATCATCTCTCCCCCAGGATGAAACAAACCTCGATTGTTTTATTCAAAGTGAAGGCCAAAGGTAGAGGAGCATACAAAAACTAAATAAACTCAACTTAGAATTGAACACAAAATTAAATAGAGAACAAAAATTTAAAACACACAATTTATCAAAACTAATATTTTTTTTTATCTCATTCAAAATTATACATTTGATTTCATGAAATAGAGTTGCTGCTCAAATTTTTCTACTACAGAGCTTTCAACCAAAAAACTTGTTCACCTTTTTCTCTCATAAAACATAAGAAACCATGGTAAAAAAACTTCACCTGCAAGAAATGAGGTGAAATAAATACAATTAATTACATTGGTAGTAACTTCACATTCACATCAAGTGAAAAGTATTTTTTTCACAGGTTACAAAAAAAAATAAAAAATATTGTCCTTAAAAAATGAATGCCTGAGAAAAATATTGTATGCCAAAAATGCCACCAAAAAAATTTCACTGCTCTACCACTGAGAAGGATGAAGCACCTTGCGGGACCACAATATACCCACTCAACCACACTGCACAAATGAAGATCCTGTGGGATAGCAGAAGGCACTGCAATATCGCACCACCCCTTAATCACAACTACTACCATCAATGATGCCCAAATGATTTCCTTGATAGATGAATTTTTCTTTCCAAGTGCCTTAGTGAAGATGTCTTTACACTATTCCTGAGACTTGCAAAACTCTAAGAATATTTCACCATTGTTGATTAACTCTCTAATGAAGTGATATTTGGTATTAATGTGTTTGCTCCTTTTGTGGAAAACTAGATTTTTTGACAATGCTATTGCTGAGTTATTGTCACAAAATATCATCATTCCATCTACTTGTTCATTCTTTAGCTCTTTCAACACTCTTCTTATCCATACTACGTGGCAAGATGCACTTGTTGCTGCTACATATTCTACTTCTACTAATGAAAGAGTGACTATTGGTTTTTTCTTTGACGCCCATGAAACTGCACCGGTGCCAAAGTGAAAGATATAACTGAACATGCTTTTTCTATCATCAACACTTCCAACATAGTCATTATCAGTATACCCAATCAGCTTGAACTCCTTTGAACTTGAATACTAAATACCATAATTCTTTGTTCTACTTGCATATCTTAGAATTCTTTTTTTAGCTTTCCAATGCATATCTTTTGGAGTCTCCATGAATCTAGAAATTAAGCTTGCAACATATACATGATATCTGGTCTTGTGGTTGTTAAATACATGAGACTGCCAACAAGTCTCTTATACAAATTTAAATCTACACTAGAACCTTTATCATCCTTACTTAACTTTGAACCTGTAACAATTGCTGTTGGTGCTAATTTGCAATTTATCATGTTAAACCTCTTCAAAATATCATTTGCATACTTTATTTGAGAGATAAAGATACCATTTTCATTTTTATTCACTTCAATTCCTAAAAAGTATATCATGAGTCCCAAATTTGTCATTTCAAATTCTTTCTTCATAGCTCCTTTAAACAATCAATTGATAAATCACCTATCAAAATGAAATCATCAACATACAAACATACAATCAAAATTTAACCTTTACATTTATCTTGGTGTATAATGTAGGCTTGTTGTTGCACCTAATGAATCCATTTTTTAGAATATATGAATCAATTATGTTGTACCAAGCTCTTGGGGCTTTCTTGAGACCATACAATGCTTTCTTCAGCTTCTAAACTTTGTCTTCTTGACCCAAAATCTCATACCCAAGTGGTTGTTCCACATAAACTTCTTCAAGATATCCATTTAAAAATATTGAATTCAAATCCATTTAATGAAATGACCATTTGTTTTGTGCTGCGATGAAAAGAATCATCCTTACTATGTCAAGACGTGCTACACGTGCAAAGGTTTCATTATAATCAATTCTGGGTTGTTGTGAATAACCTTTTGCCAATAATCTTTCTTTAAGTTTTTTCACATCTCCATTTGCATTTAACTTGGTTTAATAAACCCATTTAACTCCTATTATATCTTTGTCTTTTGGAAAACTCACCAACACCCATGTTTGATTCTTTTCAATTGCATCAATTTCTTCATCCATAGCACATATCCATTTATCTTCTTTAATTGCATCTTCAAAATGAATTGGATCTTCAACTTGAGAATAGAATGCAAAAAGAGACATCTAATCACTATTATTCTCACCTTTGTTAGATTTCAGAACATAAATGTAAATAAGCAGAAATACAACACACAGATCAATGAACATAGCAATTTACCCTGGGAAAACCCTCCTACTTGAGGGAGAAAAACCCAGCAAAATGACCTCTTATATATCAAATGAATAAGTGTAGAAAACTTCATACAAATCAAGCCCTAAATAAGGCTGAGTTTAATACAATGAATAAAGACACTTCTCCTTGAAGCGATTCTTGAAAAACACAAATGATGACACTTCTTTTAGGATCAAATATGCTACTAAGAATGGTGAATTGCTTCATAATTACAAATTTTAGTTGAATGAATTGATGAAAAAATGAGAGGACTCTATCCTCTATAAATACCAAACTATGTGGCCTCTCTAGGGCCAACCTAGAACAAATATATTTTATTTATAAAAGATGAAGGCCGACCTGCCTTGAGAAAAATATAATTAGGAGAAAATATCTCTTGCCACTAGAACACTAACACTCCCTCTTAGCTAGGGAGGTATTTTCTAGATATCCTCATCATGGAGTCTCTCAACATGTCGCCCACAATGGCTACACCCATTTTTGGAAAATCACATCTCAGTCTCAGAGATGTACAATAGTTCATCATGGAGTCTCTAAACATGATGTCCACAATGGATACACCCATTTGTGGAAAACACATCTCAATCTTAGAGATGTATAGGGGTTCATCACAGAGTCTCTCAATGTGTTGTCATCATGGAGTCTCTCAATACGACGTCCACAATGGCTACTCCCATGTGTGGAAAAAAACATATCAGTCTCAGAGATGTACAAGAGTTTATCATGGATTCTCTCAACGTGATGTCATCATGGAGTCTTTGAACATGACATCCACAATGGCTACTCCCATGTGTGGAAAAGAAAATCTGTCTCATAAATGTATGAGGGATTTCACCTCATATTTCTCCCTCTCATAGAAATATGCATTATAGAAAAGCTCACTAATGTTGAGTCTCCCTCTCAACAAGGGAAACATTCTCTACCACCCCAAGCTTGTCTTCAAAATATGCAAACTTCACTCTAGAGAGAGGCTTGGTGAGGATATCAGTCGTTTGATCATCAGTGCAAATGTACTTGAGTTGAATTTCTTTCCTCAGCACCCTACATCTTTGATGTAATGATACTTGATCTCCACATGCTTTGTCCTATCATGAAATACAAGATTTATCGAGAGCTTCACACAACTTTGATTATCACGATGAATCGCAGTCATCTCTAGTGTTTGACCGAACAATCCTACAAGGAGCTTTCAAAGCCATACTGCTTCATGAGATACTACACATGTTGCAATATATTCAGCCTCTGTAGTGCTTAGTGTCATAGATGTATGCTTCTTGCTACAAGAAATCATGATAGACCCCAAACTGAAGCAACATCTAGAGGTGCTCTTCCTATAAGTTACCCTACCGGCCCAATTAGAATCAAAATAGCCTTGTAATTTCAGATTTTCACTAGAAGTATATCTCAAACCATATCCCACAGTACCACGCAAGTATCTTAGCATATGCTTTGCTGCAACTAGATGTATTTGTCTTGGATCACACATGAATTTATTGAGAGCAGTCACTACATAACAAATGTTTGGTCTGGTGTTGACTAGTTACATCAATGATCCAATCAATTGTCTATACATGTTGGGATCTACCAAATCTGAATTGGCTGCTAAGTCAGTCAACTTTTTCAAATTTGTATCCATAGGTGTAGACATGGACTTGCAGTCCATCATCCCAAATCTCCTCAAGATGTCTATAGTGTATTTTACTTCACTTAGAATAATCTCATCATGTCTTTACTAGGCTTATAGTCCTAGGAAGTAATGAATAAGATCAAGATCCTTCATCTCAAACTCAGAGGCCAACTCTTTCTTGCATTTGATAATGAGCTCCTCTACTCTAGTGAGAAATAAATCATCAACATAAAGAGCCAATATCAAAGCCTCACCATCAACCATCTTGAAGTAAAGTTTGGAATCTGCATCATTCTTGGAGAATCCCAAGCTCATCAAGAATTTATCAATCCTTTCATACCATGCCCGAGGTGCTTGTTTGAGACCATATAATGTCTTCTTCAATCTACATACATGAGAATCCTTCCCATGAATCACAAAACCATCTTGTTGCTCGATGTACACTTTTTCTTCAATCACACCATTAAGAAATGCAGTCTTAACATCCATTTAATGTAATTTCCAGCCTTTAGTAGATGCAATAGCAATAATTGTTTTGGTAGAAGTGTATCCAACAATAGGAACAAATGTCTCTTCATAATTTATTCCCTCTTTCTGAGAGAAACCTCTTGCAAAAAATCTTGCCTTGTGTTTCTTAATGCTAACATCAGCTACATGCTTGATTTTGTAGAGCCATTTGGAAGACACTACTGATTTCTCTTCAGGTCTTGGAACAACATCCCATACATTGTTTTAAGTGATGGAGTGATACTCTTTTGTCATTGCATCTCTCTATACCTGCTGGTTGGATGCCTCCTCAAAAGTGGAAGGATCAGAATCAATGGTGTGACTCATCAATGCCACATAGCCTAGAAATTTTTTTGGTCTCTTGCTTTCCCTAAAGGTGCTTCGAGGAGCTACATACTTTTCTACCTCTTGCATATTTTTTCGAGCCCATAGAGGCCTCTTTCGACCTATGATACTGTATCTAGGCCCATTAGTTGGTTCTATAGGATCAACTCGATCAATAGTCTCAGTCAGTTTGTTGGACTCCCTCTGAATGTCAAGAGTATGATTAGGAGATATTTCCATATCCTGAGAAGTCTCCTGCTCCTCACTGCTTATCTCCATGTAAGTTCCTTTAGATCTTTTGAAGGATACTTCCTCTTTGAAGGAGACATCCCCACTGATCTCAATTTGTTCCTACCCTAGAATATAAACTTTGTAGGCCTTTAAAGACTCATTGTATCCCATGAATATACCCTTCTTTCTTGAAGGTTCTAGCTTTGATCTTTTATCCTTGGTCACATGAATGTAAACATGAAAACCAAATATTCTTAAGTGACTAACCTTAGGTTTCACACCTGCGAAGTCCTCCTCAGGAGTCATGTTTCCCAATATTTGATGAGGGCTTCTGTTTTGAACATATACAACAATTCTGGAAGCTTCTACCCATAGGAAAGTGTATAAATCATTATCATGAATCATAGCCTTGGCTACCTCTACTATGGATCTGTTCTTTCTTTCAGAAACTCCATTTTGCCAAGGGTTGTATGGAACATGGAACTCCCTCTTGATCCCTGCCTTAATGCAAAAATTACGAAAACCTCAAGAAGTGTATTCTCCTCCAAGCTATCTGATCTCAAAACCTTAATCCTTTTCCAGGACATATTTTCAACTTGAGCCTTGAATTCTTTGAATCTATCAACGACTTCCTCAAAATCCTTAGATTTCAAGAAGTAAATCGAAGTCTTTCAAGAAAAATCATTAATGAAAATTATATAGTACCAAAATCCACTCAAGGATGCCACATACATTGGTCCACATAAACTAGAATGAACAAGATCTAAAATTCCCTTTAATCTACTGTCACTACTATGGAAGGGACTCTTGATATTCTTACCAAGTGCATGTCCTCTACAAATTCCATCGTGCTCTAGACCAAGCTTAGGAAGACCAGTAACCATCTTCTTCATGGATGGAAGGGCTCTGAAGTGTAAGTGAGCAAGTCTCCTATGCCATAGCTCACTCAAACTGATAGAGTCATGCAATAATGCCTGAATTGGTCGAATTGATAATTTGTATAGGCACTTCTGATGAATGCCAATCACACGAGCTGATTTTATACTAGAGTTCTTAAGCCAAGCAAGAACTTTCCCCTCAGAAAAGGAAACCTTGTACCCTTTTTCCTCCAAGGTTGAAATGGTGTCAAGATTTCTTTTGATCCTTGGTACAAACAAGACATCACTCAAATGAAGAGGGATACCTGAATATAGTTGAAAAGAAGTGGCCCTAGCTTCCTTTATGGAATAACAAGCATCGTCTTTAATTATCACTTGCAATTTAGTCTCTTTCTCTACTAATTTTGTAAGATGCTCTCTGTATCTTGTAATGTGACATGAGGGACAACTATCTATCAACCAAGTGTCACTGTCAATTGAAACATTGCTTGAAAGAGCAGAGATGAATGGAAATCCCTCTGAGTCATCTCTAGATTCCTTTTGAGGTGACAAATCATCAATATCTATAGTAGATGCATGCTACTTTAGCTTTGATATGCAATCTCGAGCATAGTGACCATACTTGTAACACCTGTAACATTGAATGTGAGAGAGGTCCTTCTTCTTCTTTGGTTCCAGAACAAAATCTAATTTTATATCTCTATTCCTCTTGAAATTTCCTCTTTTCCCTTATCTTCCTTTTCTTTTGGAAGCATGTGCAAAAAGGACATGACTTTCTTCATTATGAGAATTTTCCCCATTTCCCCTTGCTGCCAACCTGGACTCTTATTGAATACAATCAACTTGATGATGATCAAACTTGGGCAACTTAGATCTCCCACTGATGCTTTGGATAAAAGGCTCCCAAGATTGAGGAAGAATGTTCAATGCCAACATAACCAGATCTCTATCTTCAACCATGTCTCCAATAGTGCATAGTTGATCTCTCAATTCAGAAATCTTCACAAAGTAAAAAATGACTGAATCTCCTTTAGCCATTTTTATATGATGGAGCTATTGTCTCAAGGGAAGGGCTCTACTGGTATTGTTGATCTCATACAATCCTTGTGGAGCCTCAAACATTTCTTTGGTTGTCTTCATCTTGGAGATAATCGAAACTAGGTGATCCTTCACAGAGTCTATCATGATCTTTCTAGCCTTCGTGTCATTTTTCTTCCATTAAAATATACTCATTAAATTATGTTTTAGACCAGACACAAAATCCACATTTGAAATATACTTTTGCTCCCTCTATTTAGTTAGAATGTTGACATTTCCTTTTCCTTTAACTGACACTTTGTTGTCATTGCCTAGTGTGACATCCAACTTTAAATTTTCATCTAGACTTGAAAACATTTATAGATTTCTTGTCATATGGTTGCTACAACCTGAATCTAAAAACCATAAATCTTTTTCACTAGCTTGTGCAACATGATACACCAAAAATGTTGTGCTTTGTTCTAACTTTTGGTTTCAATTTTCTTTTGTAAAATTTGCATTTTGTTTACAATAATCATACTGTTTCTTTCTACACTCATTCATGTAATGCCCAAACTTTTTACATTAGTGACATTGGATTTGAGACTTATCATACCTTTGTCCTTCTTACAGATTTTGAGATGAACTTGAGCCCGAGTTTTGGTTGTTGTCTCTTCCACTTGAGCTTGAAGGGTTGCTTCTTCTGCCTTTGTAAAAAATTCTTCCTCTTCCTTGGCTGATTGAAGCTTGTGACTTGAAAGCATGCTCCAATGGCGTGTTTTAAAACTTGCTCAGCCTTTGTTCATGAGAAATGAGAGATGCATGGAGCTCATCAACTGAGAACTGTGAGAGGCTTTTTTTCCTCTATGGTTACAACAATAGACTCAAATCTTATGGGAAAACTCCTTAGAATCTTCTCAACAACTCTGACATCTTCTAGATTCACACCATGAGATCTGATTTGGTTCACCAGTCCAATGATTTGAGTAAAAAATTAATCTACTATATCATTTTCCTTCATCTATATATTGTTTCAAAATCTCTTCTCAGCATTTGTATCTTTGTTGTTTTCATGTTTGCCATACCTTGATAGGTTGTTTGAAGAGTATCCCATGCTTGCCTGGACTTTGTTGCTGCTGCAATCCTTGGGAAAATACTCTCATGTGCTACTTGAAATATGTAAAAGAGAGCCTTTGAGTCCTTCTTGTTATCTCTTAGAAAATATTTCTTTGCTTGTGTCAAAGCATTATATGTTGCTACATCAACTAGCTCTGGATAGCCATTCTCAACTAGATCCCAAATATATTGAGAACAAAATAGTGCCTTCATGGTGATTGCCTAATAATCCTAATTTTTCCCATTAAACTGTGGGATTTGTGGGTTAGTCAAGCTTGTGCTTGCTGCCTTTCTTTCATTGAAACACTTAAGACAACCCTTTTACTAAAATGAACTTACTCTGATAAATCTTCTCTGATACCACATGAAGGCCAGAGGCAGAGGAGCATACAAAAACTAAATCAACTCAACTTAGAATTGAACAAAAATTATACAAAGAGCAGAAATTTAGAAAACACAATTTATCAAAACTATTATTTTATTATCTCATTCAAACTTATACATTTGATTTCATGAAATAGAGCTACTGCTCAAATTTTGCTACTACAAAGCTTTCAACCAAAAAACTTGTTCACCTTCTTCTCTCATAAAGCATAAAAAACTACGGTAAAAAAACTTCACCAGGAAGAAATGAGGTGAAATAAATGCAATTAATTACATTGGCAGTAACTTCACGTTCATGTCAAGTGAAAAGGATTTTTTTTCACCGGTTACAAACAAAACCATGAAGATCCTGCGAGATAGCAGAAGGCACTGCAACACTGCACGAAGCTGAAGGAGAAGACACGGTAAGGTGGGGAAGACAAAAAGGGCATGGCAGTTGGGATTAGATTCCAACACAAAGCCCTATTCAGGAAGAAACAAACACACAATATGTTTGTTCTTCAAATGATACGTAATCAGTTTTACTTTCTGGTTTTGTATTTCCCTCACCAAACTATGACAATGCATTTTTGTTTGAAGATTGATTTTTACGTATGATGTTCCAAATGTACTTTGTAACAATCAATTGGACTTAAAATATTATTACGAATGAAGGAAGTTCATGACCATAATGCCTATAATTTTTTGAATTTGCATATCATATAATTTGTGTGTGGGATACAAGTTTTTTTAAAGTGATAATATAAACATTTGTAGCAGTCTCTAGATAAGCATTCGGTGTAAGAATAATTGTCAGTCTTTCTTAAAAGTTAATGATTGAGGATATTTCTTCACAGGGCACTTTTCCAACTGTATTCTTTATGGTGTGAAGTCTTAAAACCCATCATATTATTTATTGTGTCAAGTCTTAAAACCCACCATTTTCATTATTGTGCCAGCATTTTATTCACATTTGCATAACATGAGCGAACAAAAGTAAATACATAAAGCATAAGAACTGGTCTATGGGAAAACCTAACAGCGTTGAGTTCATTTGGTGCTTTGCCACATAATAAAGCCCATACAAACATTGTTCACACATGATATAGCTCGCAGTAAATTGAAATTCTATCATGCATTATCAAGAGGAAAACTCATATATCTCACAACTAAACTGAGAGACAGAATGCACCAAAGGGAAATGAAAGATTCTCATTCAATGTATTTGCTTATTGGCTTTCCTAATGAACCAAATAAAGAACACTGTAAACAAATCATACACATATGATGTTGATGAATTTGTATTGAGCATCACCAAGAGATCTAGGAGACGGAATGCATTGTAGGACAAACAATGTGAGAAAATCGTTGGAAGAGAATATGGTTATAGAAAGAGTTGGGTGCAACATTAGGCTAGCCCTCTGTTAGAGCCATAAAAACTAACTACAAAAAGTAAAATAGATATCTAAATTATCCAATACTAGCCAGAGTTAGATCAGTGAAATTTCTTTCAAAGAACCTAATCAAGTATACATTTGAACTCGATAGGCATATACAAAATTTGTTAGAAATCAAAAACTCACCAAGCTTTAGAAAAAGTTAATCGAAACCAGACCTGTATAATAGTAGATACAAGCACTCTGAATAAAAGGGTACTAACGAATTACACACCAAAACAAGCATCACATTGAACTCTATCCCAATAGGTTATGCAAACCTGAGACCTGATGAACCTGAAAAGGAGAATTCTGAACCAGCCGGAGTAGAGGCATCTTTAGGGTTGAAAGGGAAAACATGTTTAGGGTAGATGTAGTCTTCAATTAAACCATGCCTTTCAATGGGAAATGTTCGATATTTTGATAAGTCTGTCAAGAACTAGTTAAAATGAAAATAGTTAATCCATATATTTACGGATTCAACAAGCAACTAATAAAATGTATATAGAAAATGTTAAAATTTGTTGAATTAATTTTGTTTCAATAGAGAAAAGCAAGCAGTCTGCGGTCTTCTAATTTTGGAATTTACTGTTTATTCCTAAACAACGTCCATCCATACAAGTCCATTCCAACAAAAGATAGCTATCACTGTTACTTAAAAGTACGTTTTCCTTTTTTACTGCCAAAAAATTAGTTAAACCTTCCCGAACAAAGGCACAATACAAATAAATTGTTCAACATTGACTAATAAAGATTGCAATTAATATTTATTTAATTAGTTCAATTAAAATTAGTAATTCCTTCAAAATTCTTTAACCTTTGATGTTTTAAGAAAACTAAAACACAACTCTTTAATGCCTTTGATTATATTTTTCTTTGTGTTCATGCAGAAAAATATGCCAAAATCCTTCCAAAAGGAACTCAAATCTAAACTCTCCTTCAATCATGTAAAAGCTTCTGTTTCCAAACATAAATTATTTAAATTATAGAATACTCAAGCTCTCTTGTTTAGGAATAAACTGAAACCCATTTTCCTTGGGATTACCTGTAATGTTTGGAATGGCAGTCAAAACCTAAACTTTGTCCCCAAGAAATTAAAAAGCTATACATTTTCTCTTCTTTGGCATTTTGACGCAGGAGGAAAATTTTCACCCTCGCTATTCACACCCACTTTCCCACAAAACTACATTCACAAGAAATTATGCGAACAATACCAAAACTTAATTTGAAAATTCTATTTGTCAAATAAATAACTCAATTCAACACTTCCCAACAACACAACATTTCAAAGACAATTGATTTTAAAAACTCATTGGAAACTCAGTTCAACATATTCAAGGAAAATTGAATTTAATTGTCTAAATTCACATCAAAATATTACATACTCTATTTACTATCCAATCTCCACTCTGTCGCCAACATACAATTAATAAATTCAAATGTTCACACCTGTTCTTACTTGAGCGTGGCTATTCCTTATTGAATTACAATTTGTAAAATTTGAAAGTTACAAACATTACAAATTTCTCAAAGTTTCAGATTGTCACCATTTTTCTTCAACCACGTGCTTTGGTTACTCCCTAACCTTCTAAATATGAGCAGCCTTTCTTCCACACTAGCAGATCTTCCCTTCACATATTTCTAAAAAGAAATTGCACTGGCTCTTCCCCTACAGCCTGTGTCTTCACTAACACACAATGACGATGACTTTCAACTGCTTTCAGTTGCATTAACTTTCAAACTCTTCATGGGCGCCCCTACTCATAGCATCTCTTCTCCCATTTTTATTTAAATTTTCCCTTTAATTCTTTGTGCAGCCTTCTATGTCAATTTTTGGCCTTTTATTTATTTCCAATGTAGCCTCCTCTATTATTTTTTCAGCACAACCCCCTTCCAAGATGACTTCATTCTCCTAAATCTACATTTTGTCCAGATTAATTCTGCTATGTATTGGCCCGATTTCTCCTCCCTACAAATCATAGTTTGTAAAATATATAAAACAACTTTTCCGTGCCCTTACATCTTCTCCCACATGTTATGCGGCCTGTTACTGATTTTGTTTTGTTTTATGATTTGTTTTACTTCAGAATCCTTTCCTTGCCCGTGCCCCCTCCCCTTCCTTCAGACTTCTTACATTTTAAATTCTCCTCAATATGTTGCTCCATTTTTCTTTTGAAGACTACCTTTTGATTATTTAAATACACATAATAAGGTTTTAGCCAAGAATAATCTCTTCTTAGCAGTCAAGTATTATTTGTTTTCAATATCCCCTTTTTGCCTGCAATATTAAATTAACTAATTCCTCATGCACTGCAATTAAAGCTAGAACTCACTTCTGATGATATTTTGAAATGTCGTCAGTGTCAAAACTCATTATTTTTTACTGAATGTGTTTGCCACTGCGAAAATCATGTTCACATTTCTCTGTAACAGAAAACCAAAACAAACCAAAGCTGAAAATTAAATTTCAAATTTTTTTTGGTTGATGAGGATAGTTTGTTGACTCAGATTCTCCGCATCACATTTCAAAGAGGAGATATTAAAGCAAAAAATACATTGTATTAATAATTAGACACTCTGCAATGAGAAGTTCACATTTTAAACCAAACCACTTCACCTTTGCAACGCTCTTACTGTCCTTCGAGTTTTAGGAGGGGGGAAAGGAGTCCATGCTTGCGCCATTAATACAGGATTTGAGATTGATGTGAGTGTCGGCAGTGCCCTCCTTACTATGTATATAAAATGTGGGAGCATGAAAGACCATTCTAAAATGTTTGAGGGCATGCCTACAACGAAATATTGTCATGCCTACAGTTGGTAAATTTTTTTATGTTGTGTTCTTGATTGTGTGTTTGAGCATCACATTTGATATCATGAGTATGTTAAACAAAACTATTAAAAAGCTTATATACAAAAATAATAATATAAAAATTAAACATATTATAGATTTTAAAAATTTAGTAATATTTAGATTACTTAAATGATATGTCTAATATATTTTAATTGATAAAATAGTAAATAATTATACAAAATAGTAGATAATGTTTTTAAAATAATTATATAATTAAATATGCAATAAATATTTGAAATTATTGTAAAATAATAAATATTAGTTTGGGGTTCGACTCCTCTTTCAGGTTTAAGAGGTGTGACTTCTTGTGCATTGTTGGGCTAGTGGGCGGGGACACCCTTGTTGTAAAAAAAAATAAAAATAAAGAAAATTGCATCAAAAGATTATCCATAGTGATATAGAGGTAGTTGTCTCTGCTAGTTTGTTGCTTGTTGGCTGCTTGCTAATCTTTATGCTTTTCTTTTGAAGCAGCTATCTTTGTTTAAAAGGTTTTGGCCCCTTCAAAAACTGTTTTATCTCTAATAATTTTTTTTTTTTTAATAAAACAAATAAATAAATAATTAAAATGTAAATACAAGATTAAAATTCTTTTAATATATGGAATAACTCAATATGGATATCATTATTAATAGAGTTTAGATAGACCTATTTAATTTTTTAATAATAATTAATATATATTTATTCACATTAAATAAAACACATAATTAGATAATCATTTTAATCTTATAAAACAAATCAAAAGATTTTATATGCCAGCCATTACACATAGTTACTTACTAATAATAGCAAAGGTAAGAGAGATTTTAAAATCGTTGGCATGTGTAATGATAGCAAAGCTTAGATAATCATTTTAATCTTTATTATTTTATTTTTTCTGACATAGTTACTTACTAATAATAGCAAAGCTTATTTTAAAATCTCTCTTAGCTTCTATAAATTACTATAAATGCCTTAGGCAAGTAGTTAGATTGTGAGGGTCGAGTTATCCTTAATCATTTCCTTTGATAGGTTGACTTTACAAACTTGGTTTAATGATTTAAGACAACAAACTCAAGCTTGTAGTGACTCATATAGAAATAATTGATACAAATGTACTCATTTTAGTGCTCTAGATTCAAGTGTTCTTAGGATAAATGCCCTATGTAATGTAACGTTCTTTATTATTCTCGAATTATACATAAATGCATAAATGAATGTATTTAGATGTCAAGACATAGGAATAAGTCATGCAAATGTGTACTAAATCAGCACATAATGGCTAGT
Source organism: Sequoia sempervirens (assembly GCA_007258455.2). NCBI lineage: Eukaryota > Viridiplantae > Streptophyta > Pinopsida > Cupressales > Cupressaceae > Sequoia > Sequoia sempervirens. Next base: position 23,602 of record VDFB02152588.1, read on the forward strand.
GAAGGGCATGAGTTGGCCAAATTTTAATTTATGATGTTTAATCAAGATTCAATTGTATAGTTTTCAAGTCAAACTTGACTGATATTTCATGAGTAGTTCACATGAACCCATCTCTCACGAGCTTGCAAATGGGATTCAAACCTAAGTGGGTGTGATCTTGGGGGAAACTACATGGTTAAGTGTGCTTCCATTATTGTAGTGTTAGAATGGGTGGGCTCTTACGAAGTCCCCATGCTTCACCCTTGTGAGGATCATCTAGACGTAGTTATTAGAAAGTGAATTGTTCATGCTCTTGAGAGACGAGTTCATGTGAACCTCTAATCATGAAACACAATTAAATCTTGATAAACATCATAATTTGACACAATGTAAAAAATACAACCTATTTGTCAAAATTTGAATTTGAACATTTGAAATTAAGTGCTTAATTACTTGGGATGGAACCTAAGCACACTAGGATTGGCTCAAGATAGATAATTTTATATCTCGAGTTGAGAATCAAGTGAATGGGCATGTGTGTAACTATGGTGCAATAAATGGCTAATGAAGAAAAATATGTGTCAATGGGTGTGCATAGGGAATGTGTGCAAGTATGCATAAATGGAAATGAATAAATGATTGGAAAATGAACCAAAATTAGCACAAGAGTGCACCACTTGTTGATATGTAATTGTATTAAGTCATTTTATTAAAATGGCGCAACAACTAATTGAGAATCAACATCCCAAATTTTCCACAACCAAAAATATGGCATCACCTATGGGATTGGTGGCATGCAAGAACATGCTTTTAGGAGTAATAATGTACAACATACAAAATGATGGATGGCTATATATAGGGGGTTGAACAATTAAAAAGTAATTTTCATTGGTTACACCACCCTTAGAAACTCAATCTTCTAAAGCTTAGAGCATTCTTTGCGATTAAATCAATGATGTGAAGATGTAGCCACATCTCAACACAAGGCTACAAGGTAAGATACTAGCGATACTCTATGATTTACTTTTTATGAGTATTTGATTGACCTTGCTAGTGATATTTCATTTTTATTAGGTTGCCAATTTTTAATTATTTTGTTGTTTGATTATGATTGATCATCTCTTTTTTTTATCATGTCTATGGGTGCAGATTAATAGACGTTTTTGAAATCAACTGTTGGGTGCTAAGATATCACTCACTCATAGAGAGAGAGATTGGGAATTGTTAGTGATAACTTATAAAGGTGAATTAGCAGAGCGTACCAAATTGCAAGAAGAGATATATGATGCTATTAGAGAGAAAAAAAAGGTTGTGTTTCCTTGGATTCCCTTTGAGCCGAGAAAGACATGTTAGACATGGAGTTGATTCTGACTCATGAGAGGTCAAACATGTGTACACCAAGTAAGATCAAGGACTATATCTTAAATGACGACTTACAACAATATAAATATTGATGTTGGGGAAAGAGATCATTTTTCATAGCTTCCCCAGAGGTGATATGTTGTTATGATATTATTCATTTTTGCTTGATACTCATTACATGTTTTAACACTTTGTTATCGTGAAACTCTTGTTTTCATGATATTGGAATTTTTATCTCTCATGTGATGTTATGTACTTTGATAGTGTGATGATATTATTTAGACTTGGTTGTCATTCACATTTTCTTATTTTCAATATGTATGGTATATATATGTTTGTATATACATGTATATGAGAATTTTCAAGATTATCAAGACTAGTTGTATATGTATGTGTGGATTTGTAAGATGTATAATGGCTAATGAATGGGTCCATTTATTATTTATAATCAATGGTTAATAAATACTTTAATAAAATTGAGAAGTAATGAATCAATCAGTATATTAAAAGGAATACCATAGTCAGATATGTGAAATAAAAGAACAAGATGCCTCATTAAGATTTGATTTAATTTAATTTCAATTCAACAATCATTTCCTTTTCTCTTTCTTTCCTCTAACTACTGTGTTTCATGAGGTTGATAGCTATTTCCATGATGCAATGTACTTTCTTGTGGCTCTATGGATCTACAATGATCTTTTTCATTTTTTCTAAGTCCTTTGTCCTTGTATCCAAGTTTGTGCATGTGTTGATATTCATGAATGTGTATTTGTTTTAGTGGTTGAGGGGGAGAAGATAGTTTATTAGTATAAGTGATAATCTCAAGATTAGTGTCATACATGCAAGTCTCACCATTATATATGCAAGTTGGTTTTCCATAGATAGAAGGATCCATATATAGACATAAAATGTTACATTCCTTTGGAACAATACAATATTTACCATACAAGACATACAATTTATTGGATCCCAAGCATCATCATCTAAAGTACTTTAAAGGAGGAGGTTGTAGTTTATGACATTTGTATCACATGAATGAAATTGTGAAAAGTTGTTGGAACTATTCATTTCTTTACACATGTTATATGGTTGAGGAATAATGGAGATATGTAAACCACTCAATTGATAACCTTAATAATACATTAGCTATGGATTTTTAAGTTAACTCTTTTATCTCAACACTCAACATTCTATTCCAAAAGGATTAATCATTTACAACAGTATATAGTTTTAAATAACAAGAAGGGAAATTATAAATAATGAAGCATAAACACCTGAGATACAAAACACATCACATAAATTCATTTGGAGAAAACACAAATGGGTGAGAAATTATAGGAAGGTTATACAACTAGCATCTCAACAAAGTAATGGTGGTTTTATACATATTTTCCAAACCATCATACACAACATGTCTATCATATTGCCACGACCTTCCCCAAAGGACATGAAAAGCATCCATGGGCATCACATCACACAACAATTCATCAACATATTTTCCAATTTGAAATTGAATCGAGCTTTTCTCACTTACCAAAATCAGGTGATCCTTTTGCAACCAGGTGACTCAGTAAGGTTTTGGATGTTTTATCCATTCCAATTGTAGCTTCTCCACCAGCTATCATGAGACCAAATTGTTAGTACTTCTTCTATCCACAACTACCATACAATACTTGCCACCTAATTTACACACTATTCAAAATGGACTCTGCCTTTGTGTTGGCTATGATCTTTTTCTAGTTTGAAAAGAACTCTATTCTGTATAAAAACCTCTCACTCTTTGGGTTCTATTACTTGCTTTGGGGAATTCACACTCTCTTCATCAACTTGTGTTGCATAGTTCTTTGTTGCACTCTTCTTTCTAATGTCTTGTTGTATTTGAGGGCATTCAAAGCTCCTATGTTCAACCTCTCCACATCAGAAACATTTAAAGCCAAAGCCTCTTCCTCTACCTCTTCCAAAATATCCTCTACCATGAGAATAATCTCCTCTTCCTCTAGAAGAGTCTCCTCTTTTCTTTCCTTATTGGGTGTTTGTGTAAGACATATTTTCCTCTTTCTTTTTTTGGTAACCTCTACCATTATTGGACTATTATTTTTCACATTAAAATATTCCCTTACCATAGGAGCTATTTTTTTACCTTCATTCAATTTTTCTTCCACCTTCAAAGCATATTGATATGCCTCTTCTACCGTATGAACTTGCAACATAGCTAATTCATCTTGAATGCTATATCTCAATACATTTATATACCTTGAAACCTTTTCCACATCATCTTCCATGCCTGCAATGCAAATATTTAACTTGCAATATTCCTTGATATAAGCTTGCACACATAACTCATTTTGCTTCAAATTTTGTAATTTTCAAAACAAACTTACTTGGTAATCCTTTGGCAGAAATTGATCCTTCATCTTTGCTATCATTTGGTTCTAAGTTCTAATTTTTTCCTTGCCTCTTCACTTTCTATTAGCCTACACATGATCCCACTACAATGATGTTTGTCCCTTCAACTTTGTGCTAGAAAACATCACTCCTTTTGGGTCCTCTATCGACTCATAGTCAAAATATTTCTCCATTTTTGATATCCAATCCATTAAATCTTCCAAGTTCAATATTCCATTATAGCTAGAGGTTTCCAATCTCATCTTGCTACTAATCTTTTCCATTGGTTTGAAAAAATTCCTCTCCGCTATATTCTCACCTTCATCTTCCAAAGCAATTTTGGGGTCTTCCAATTCTTCTTCATCCTTGGTAACATCTATTATAGGCACTCCTCTTCACTGTGCCATTTATATTGCATTGATTCTCGTTGTGATGCTTCTTAGCATCTCCATGATGGTTTTTGTATTATCATTATTTTTTGGTCCATTTCATGGTCCTCTTTGTGCCATGTTGATGGGCTCCCTACAATCATGGGTCTCCTCACCCTCACTCACCCACAAAAATTTCTTCTAGGGTTCTTTCCCTCAACACAATTGTAGCCTCTAAAATATTTTTCAACTCTGATAGAATGATGTAGTTCAAAAATATGAGCCTTAACAGACTGTGATTAATTGCAGCAACTTATCCAGATAACAAAGGAGTCCCATAATGATTTCTTTAAACACCAAGTCTCAGCTCCCACCCGTTCCAAATACCATGTTCTTCATTTTCATGTGTAAAAATTTCTAACTCAGTATGTGATTGATTCTATTTTCTTCTACACCTCCAATGCTTGAACATCCCTCTCATCCACACTCGTATTTGTTTCGTATTTGGTAGATATTTTAATTACCAAGAAAGAGGTCAATGAAATTCATCTTTTCCCCACCTTTTTTTAGCCTCTCTATCTATAGACTTTGGTGCCTAACCTCTTCTTTTTCTTTTTTTCAACAATTAAATCCTTTGTCCATTTGTCTTCCACATCGACTAAAGGAACTAGTTTTTATTTTACTTTTCTTTTTATGCAAGAAAATGAGGCATTTCATTCAGCCAAAATCAACAACTAAAAGAAGTGAATTTCCCAATATGGGCCTAGAAAAATAATCATAATTTAATACTAAATCTACCTTTTCAAATTAACCTCTAGCATTGATATTATTTTGAGTTTAATTAAAATACACCTCAATTTGAATGCCAGGTGACTCCATCAAAGTTGAAGGCTTGCACACCAAATCCAAAATTAAAAAAAAAAACCAAAAATGGATAAAATTTGACATAGATTGCAAGGATACTTGAATTCTTCAAGATCAATTAAGGGAAAAATTATTTTATTTTGCATACATTTGTGAAAAAAATGATATCAATTAGTAGGCCATTTAGAAAATGGTTTCTTGTACAAAAAAAGGTCTTAATGGAGAAGTGATAGCTTCAAATCAATTGTGCATCCACTTATAAGGATTCAAACATGACTAAACCAAAACCTCCCAATTAGAAAGATAATCAAGTTCCATTACAAAAAGGGTCATGTTATGTCTTATAGTAGAGGAGGAAGACATAGGACAGAAAGAGAAAGAGAAAAGATGGAAGAGAGAGGAGAGGATGAATATGAGGAGAGGAGAGGAGGAGGAAGAGGGGGGAGAGGGAGGATAGATAGAGATGGATGGAGAGAGATAGAGATAGATAGGATAAATGAATAAAGATATAGAGAGGAGGGAGGATAAAGAGAGGACCAAGAGATAAATAGATGGATAGAGAGGGAAATGAAATAAGGAGGAAAGGAAGATAAATAGGAAACACACAATGGAATAAAGACATATATAGAGATGATAAAGGGGGGAGAAATAGAAAGAGGGAGGATGGGGAGAGAGAGAGAGGGATAGAAAAAAAGGAGAGATAATGATAAAAATGAGAGATAGAGAGATAGCCATAACAATGAAAAGATAGAGGGCACCTGAGAGATAGATGGAAGGAGAGGGAGTGGGAGAAATAGCTATAGAAAGAGGGAGACAATGAGAGAGGGGGAGATGAAGAGAAAGGAGGATAGGGAATGGAATGGAATGAAGGAATAAAGGAATGGATGAATGGAAATGGAATAATGGAATGGAATGGAAGGAAGGAAGAAAATGGAAGAAATATTATAGAGCAACAAGCATCAATCACTAAAAGCTACTAACAAAGCCTGCAACAAAAGTCCCCATAGGAACCAAAGAAAGGAACCAATTACATATGAAGATCTTCAATGACTATCCTTCTGACGGACATCGAGAGCTTTGAGGAGAAAAGTCCCCAATCATCTATATTCGAATTCTCCCCATGCTTGGAGGCCCACTTGGCTAGAAGATTAGCCACCCTATTCCATTCCTTAAGAATATGGAAAAATGAAAAAAATTCCAAAGAATTGCACAAGTTCACAATCTGATGGATCACAACAAGTTTCCAATTAACACCATCAAATCTCTACTCATTTAGCATATCAACTACAATCTATGAATCTGATTCACAAATAATCACCTTCTAGCCTAGAGAACAACCTATTTTAACATGTAGAATAGAAAGTTTCCAATTAACACCATCAAATCTCTACTCATTTAGCATATCAACTACAATCTATGAATCTGATTCACAAATAATCACCTTCTAGCCTAGAGAACAACCTATTTTAACATGTAGAATAGAAAGAGCCTCCACAAGATTACTAGAATGGTGACCCTTGTAAATAAAGAAGAAAAAAACCACACGTCCATTACTATCTCTGTCAATACCACCAATCACAAGATTTCCAGGATTCCCCCTAGTAGCGCCATTAGTATTTATCTTCATAATCCCTTGTGGGGGAGGGTGCCACTAACCCTCTTGATAGACCTTCTCCTTGACCTAACGAGGGCCATTACTAGAAAAGAAACTATACCCTCTGCCCTCCAAGTGTAGATTCCTCACAAATGGGAAGATCACTTGGATCCACAATAACCAATAGATCACATTTAGCTAAAAGAGTCTCCTAAATCTTGTTGAATATCTTTCTCCATAAAAGATCCTCGTCCTTCTTTAAACCTTGGAAAATCCTTTTATTTCTCTCAAGCCAAATGTGCCAAATAATAATGGTAGGGCCAATAATCCAGGAAATCTAAAAAAAAGATGCCTTAGCAGGGGGTCTCCCCAAGCTCTCCTAGAACTCTATCAAAGAGGATGCATGAACATAGGGATGTCCCCACACCCCCACCAAAAATTCCAAATACTCCTAGCATAAGGAAACTGAAAGAAGAGGTGTGAAGTACCCTCCTCACAACTAGTACACAAGACACAGATGGAAGGACCCTAAAGGCCTCTTTTCCATAGATTTCCCAAAGACAGGCATCTATTTTGAACCACTAGTCATAAAAATAAATTATATTTAGGCCAAGAAAACTTATTCCAAACCTGCTTCCACCAAGGGACCCCAACCTTTACATAGACCTCTTTTTCGAGCTCCATATACTTAGCAGAAATAGAGAATATTCCCTTTGGATTAGAACCCCAAGCCAAAATATCTTTACCTTGGAGAGAACTACACATTCTAGTTGTAAAAATTCTAGGAAGCTCTTGTATCTCCTCATGAGTACCTCCTAGAGGCCACTCTTGGGAATCCTTCCAATTCCACACCTCCACTTGGCCTAGGGCATGAATAGTTTTGAAGTCTTCCACCTTGCTCCAACTAGCTTCCATCAAGCTATCACAAAGAGCTTGCAGATGAGGAAACATAGATATAATAGAGGGATAACCATCCCAAGAATCATACCAAAAGAGGGCTTTCGGGCTATTTTTGCAAATCCAAAACAAGCCCTCCTTAATCAACTTATCCCCTCTTTTTAGAGTATCCAAAATTTTAGAGCCTTTCCCCTGAAGAAAATCCCAGGGAACATTGGAAGAGTTCACTCCACTGAGGTACTTATAATTTAGAATTTCAGCTCAATCCTGATCTTGACAAGTACACCAACACCAGTACAAATTAATAGCTAAAGATTGGCCCATCAAACTAGAAAACTTAAGATCAAGACCACTCTCCTATTTTGGTGTGCACATAGATTCCCACTTCACTAAACTCCACTTCGAATTGAGAAGATTACTTTCCCAAAGTAACTAATGAGTGAGGGAATCAAACTCCTTAACAAATTTGGCATGAGCAACTTGCACAAATCATCAGTAGATAGGAAGAGATTGCACCACATATTTGAGAAAAATCACACAACTCACCGAAGAGAGCCACCTGTGAGTCCAATGACTAACCCTCCTTTGAAACTTATCCAAGACATCCTGCTAGAAATATTTTGGTTGAGGGCCCACAATAAGAGGAATCCCCAAATAAATCAGAGGAAGAGTTGTAATATGAAATCATAGAATCTGTGCAATCCTAGCTTGAATAAGCCAAGAAGTATTAAAAAATTATATAGAGTACTTATTGTAATTAATCTTTTGACTAGAGGTAGCCGAATAAGTATCCAAAGCCTTCCTTAAATTCATAGCTTCATTTATTTGGCCACACCCATTAAAGCATCATAATATACTAGCTATGTCACCTTGTGCCAATGGGTACGTCAAAGAGTTGTGAAAGGTCAATTAGAAGAAAATTGGTTTATTTTTTCCACATATTTGTGTAATAAATAAGATCAATTGATAGATCATTTACAAAATTATTTTAAGAGTATTATTATTATTATAATTGTGTGCACTATAAATCTGCAAACAACTCAAACCTTAAACATATATTAGCAATGGGTTAGTTCAAGCCATGCACAACTACAAGTGCTCCTATGAAATAATACATCATACCTCACAAGCAAACTAATTGAAAGCATAAAAGAAGCATGATATATACCTATTCCATAGTGGATTGGTGTCACTTGTGCAAAGTGACCCTTTCCCACTCCTTGACAAGGTCAATGATAAAATGCTTTGAAGATGGAGTGAAATGGACAAAATTATCTCTGAATTGAAGAGAGTAACTTTGCATGAAGATTGTGGATGGATTGTTGATGAATGAGCCTTCTATTTATAGGATCTCAATTTGAAAGAGTGCCCAAAAGAGAGCAATGTGGGATAAATATTTAGCCAGTAAGAAGGAGCCACTTGTTACCTTGTGAGTGGATGGAGGATGTGCAAGTTTTGGTCAATGTGCCAATAAATGGGATTAGTTTTCCTTTTCAAATTCAAATTTGGCTTGTTGGAGGGAGAAAAATAGACTTAAATGACAAGTGGGGGACATGTAAGAGGGGAGTTATTGCCATGTTGGAAGGGACAAGTCAACTTGTTTTCAAATTCAAACTTGAGGGAATATTCTCCAAAGATGCCTTGTTGAGGGAAAATGAGGATTTTATAAATGAATTAATTGATTTATTTGTGCAAGTGGGAAAAGCTAGAGCATGTGATGGGTGATTAGATTATATTAATCATGGTTTGATTAATTTAGTGGGGGACTAGGTGATTTGAACCATTTGACTTAGATTTAGGGATTTAACTAAATCAAAGGGGGATGAAAGGTGATTTCAGACTTGATTAAATAAATATTTGATTTATTTAATCAAAGAGGATGTTGTTAGGCTTAAATTAAATAAAGTTAATTTATTTAATTTAAATGGATGACCTTAGGAGATTGAAATTAATGAACTTGATTTACCTAATGAATGGATGAATGTGAATGATGCTAATTTCGTATGTCTACAATAATTTTATTGAACAAATATAAATATAAATTAAACTACTTTTAATAGCTTTTACTTATTATTGTAATTTCACAAAATAGGTCCATAAATAGTTAAACTAATTTTAGATTTTAATATTAAAAAAATACTGAAATAGAATAAAATATTGTGTTTATATTTTTTATTAGAATATTATATTATAAAATTATATATTTAAATTTATACAATATATTTAATATACTTGTAGTAGAATATATATATACTTATTATCAATTATTTATAAATAAAATATACAAATATATATATATATATATTCTATTGATAAAACACAGGCGAGCTGCATATATTAAGTCTGATAAAATTTTAGTACAAGTATTTGAATCCAGGCTAAACTAGCCACTCGATTCCCAAAGTTACAAAAAATATTCCCTGCCCCCGATTCCAGCAAACTCCCTATTATGCTCTTATCGATTTCAAAATTCAAAACAAGTTACATATCATATGATCACTCATTTTCATAATAGAACTACATTGTTTCAACCAAGTCTGTGAACTCTCTAAGCCATTGCAGGCCGACTACCTCTACCATGCCCAAGCACTTGCTGAGAAAAGTGACTGTATGTGCTGATAAAACACATGCCAATTGCATATATTAATTCTAAGAAAATTTCAGTACAAGTATTTGAATCTGGGCTAAACTGGCCACTCAATTCCCAAAGTTACAAAAAACATTCCATGCCCCCGATTCCAGCTAACTCCCTATTCTACTCCTATCGATTTCAAAATTCAAAAACAATTACATATCATATGATCACTCATTTTCATCATAGAATTGCATTGTTTCAACTAGGTCCAAAAAATCTTTAAGCCATTGCAGGCCCGCTACCTCTACCATGCCCAAGCACTTGCTGAGAAAGGAAACCCCCAGTCAAGCCTAGTGTTGATGACAAACTAGCTGCTCAACTTCCATGTCCAGGATGAACGGTTGCCAATCCTTTTCAACTCCCTATTGAAACATTTTAGCCATGTCATCTGGGAATGGGATTGCCACACTAGGCCTTGCAACTACCACCACGTTCAAATCCTCTTGCAGAACTATCTCCACGAACACCATCCTCAAAAGCACCAAGCACCTTACTTTGGGAATGTTTAAATCCAACAAGGAGGCCAAGAAATGAGATGAAATATTAGAATTCGCCTTTGTTTTATTGCTTGAGAAGAAAAAATTTCTTCCAAGCACTATTCAGACAGCTTCTAGGATAAGATGTCTAAGTTCTGGAAGATGTTACTTAGCCACTGGTCCAATTTGAATCCGGTGAATCCATCCTCTGACTTCACATTTTTAAGCTTAATGGGGGTCTCCATTCTTGAATGTGAAAATGGCCAGAAAGGGCACCATAAATAAACAAGTTTCATGCATCTTTGTTGAGGGCCAACCTTCAACATAAATTCACCTATACCTACCTACATTCATTCATTGAGGATGAGAGCTGATTGTTCCAAGTGTTGGTTTACCGTACCACTAAGCGATTCATAATTCCTTGAATTTATCATTTCCACATCCTTCAAGGAAACCCATTGAAAACATTTTCATTTCTGGCATGCCATAAATCCTCTCCCTCATGTGGCATTGATCACTGAAACTATGAAAATGGCCAAATTATGTACTAAGCTTGGAGGCAAGTACTTGAATTAGGAAAGTTGACAAGAAACTGAATCATGGATCTTGTCCTCTATTGGTGCCAGAAAATCCCATGTGTCATATTGGCCATGCTGGCACAACGACCCCCACCATTGACACATGGGCACTAGTCCTATTGTGTTGTTACCCCAGCATTTTCTAAAGCATCCACCTCTCGATTACCCTCCCTATAGATGTGATTTATAGTGTATCTATCAAAATATTTTAGCACATCCATTACTCTATCAAGGAGGCCTTGTAGCTTCCAATTAGGGGTCTCTCCTCTCCTGAGGGAATTTACTACTAGGGTGGAATCACCTTCGACTGCTAACTTTCTAACTCCAAGGTTTTTGCAAAGGTTCAACCCTTGAGTTACTGCTAATAATTCTGCTTCATTATTTGTACCATGTGATAGATGTATTGTCAAAGATAATATTGTTTTCCCTTTCCAATCCCTTACAATGCATCTTGCACCAGAAGGCCCTGGATTGCTTTTTGAGGCTCTATCAAAATTGAGCTTTAACCATCCTATCAGGGGAAGTGACCAAGAAACTGTAGCCCTTTTCATTTCTACCATGCATCCTCCATCTTCCACCCATGGAGGAATTCATAATGAGGGCGAGGAAAAATGAAACCTTGCATCCCAATTAGAGAAATGTTTGTCATTTTGTACCTTATACTCCAATTTGACATTCAAGGTTTCTATTAATACTACCTTGATCTTGTTAAGGAGGGTGAAAACACACATCTTCTTGTCCTAAAAGAGGCGTTTGTTCCTTTCTTTCCATAACTCCCAGACCATAATTGATGGGTTGACTATCCAAACCTCTCTAAAGATTGATCTCCTATTAAGTGATGGCCATGCATTACACTAGGAAAGAAAATCGTTGGGCAATGCGCAGGCCCATCCCAGTCTAGCGCAAAGCCACCTCCAACATTCTTGAGCAAACTCACAACCCAATAGAAGATTATTTACCATTTCCTCCTCCTTTTCACACAGGATGCAATGTGAGGGGCCATGAAATCCCATCCTTCTAAACTTATTTGCAGTTAAAATTTTCCCTTGAATGGCGACCCAAGCAGAGGTCTCAGCCTTGGAAAGACACATAATATTCCAACATAATCTAAGGGGGAGACACTCCACTATCCTTGCTTTCTCTTTGTAAAGGTATCTATACCTGTGTCGTGCATTATAAGAGATAGTTTTGGAGCCACTCCAAATCACTTTGTCAACACCATCTCTCAGGGAAATTGATCTTGAGGGTATCAAAGAGTGCACGAACTTCCTTAGGGGGGAGGTTGAGACTAGAAAGTCCCTCCATCTCCATTTACTAACTGTATTGTTGGAGTTTGGGATCAAGTAGTCCTTCACCTTCTCTCCCCATAGAGCTTGTAGCACCCCTCAATTTTTTCTCTTTTGATCGTACATTGTTTTTCTTTGTTTATGTTTATACTTTGACTATGGTACTTGGTCACTATTTGATCACAAAATATAAAGCGATGTGAATGTTATATTTTTATGTAGACATTTACCCATGTTACTATTATGATGCTGAATTAGTTGAAGTGATATTTAATTAATGATGTCGCATGAGGCGATTGATGTTAGATCAACAATTAATAGTTCTTATTGGCAGGAAGGGGATTTAGATTGTAGCACTCTGCAGAGCTCTACAATTTCAGATTTCTTCACGGTAAAGTTTTATTATGCTATATATATGGCCATTCAATCTACTCCTTTATTCACAAGTTTGCTAGGTACTGTGACATCAACCCACCTGGTTTCCATAGGTTGATGGTCTACTACTAACAGATTCACAATTGGGAGATAGTAGCTGGTTTCTTCCATGCTGTCATCACCCTAGTCAGTGTCACTGGTTTTAGGCTGTTGTTGTTTCATAAGTTGTTCATCCTCCTGATTTCATTTAATCAGAAGTTGGAAAAGGTAAATAAATATTTATGAATAAGTTTTGATAAAGGGTAAATGGTCTTTGAGAGGACCCAAACTACAAAGCCTATAAATAGAAAGGAAAGGATGTACCCCTAAATAAATACAACTTACTGCATGTGCTGGAATAAACTGGAACAAGCAACAAACACCCAAAGTAGGAAGGTCAAGGTATGCTTTAGAAAGCCAACAAAAAGATCTAGGCCACTAACCCAAAGTCTCTTCGTGGAAAGACTGTCTCCAAAGATCCGTGCCTTGGTAATATCAAGCAGTACACCCCCTATGGTTTTATTAAATTTATTCATTAATTGTTGAAATGTTACTTTATATTCCAATTAATTAATTGAATTAATTAATAAAATAATCTAATCTTGGATTAGATTTATTTTATTGATTATTTAAATTAATTGTGTGGAATTAAATCAAGTTATTCAGTTTGGAAATTATAATTGTTAAATACTTTTTGAAATAAAAATTTTAAAAGTGTTAAAGATTTTTTGAAAAGAAGAATTTTAAAGTTAAATTCGTTTTGGAAATGAAAATGTTTAAAAGCATTTAAATTTTGAAATAGGAATTTAAAAAAAGAAGTAATAAAGTCACGTTGAAAAGAAATTTTAGTTTTAAATTTTCAAAAAAAGAAAAATATCTCCAAAATGGATAGAGGAGTAATAACTATGGTGGATGGGATATTTTGGGGAAGGTTGACTTAATTTGGGGAAGATATTTCATAAATTTTCAGAAAAAGAAAAATATCTCCAAAATGGATAGAGGAGTAATAACTATGGTGGATGGGATATTTTGGGGAAGGTTGACTTAATTTGGGGAAGATATTTCATTTTTAAAAAATATCTGGTTGTTAAAAAGAAAAGGAAGTTCTTCATGTTTGATTATGCATTATTAGAATTTGGGTGAGGATTTTGGAAGAGCTTCGAAAAAATCATCTTGTAGGGAAGCTCAACTTTTCTTCTTCAAGCTCTCCTTCAAGCTTCAGATCATAGGTTCTCCTTGTTATTGTTTTGAAAATTTGTATTTTCAATTTTGAAAACTTGCCTGGAAACAATTTGGAAACCCTGTTGAACACATGAAAAAATTTAGATTCTTCTGAAAAATACAAACTCTTCAACAAAAACTTGAAATCAAGAAATTAGTTTTCTTTTTGAAAATTTAACAATAGAAATTATTCTGTGTTAGGTTTAGAAATTATTCAAAAATTTTGAATCAAGAAATTAGTTTTTTAAAAAAATTTGTAGAAAAAAAGTTGTCCAATCTGGATGTTAAATGAAATTTTTGTGTATATATATATATACATTATATAGATACATATATATAGAAATCCTGTGCATTTTCATTTGGGAAATTTTTCCTTGTTGGAAGGGAAAGTTCTGTTAATTTGTGGTTTCTGGAAAAAAGGGGGGCACAACCATGGCTGCACACGACCACCCCAAGGAGGGCACTGCCACAGTAGTGCAACCTCCATAGGGGAGGCTGGGTGCAACCTATGGCTGCGAACTCCTCCCTATTGGGGGCCCGTGGGGTCAACAAATAATTCACTTTTTTTAATTTTAATTTTAATTTTAATTAATTTTATTTTATATTATATATATAGTATATATATTATATATTTTAAATAATTGGGATTTATTTTAAATAGTTGGAATAAAAAAATGATCTTTTTTCAAAATATATATTTAAATATTTAAATATATGGATTTTAAGATGATTATTCTATTATCATAGATTGAAATAAAATTGACTTTATAATAAATGATTTTATTTAAAAAGTTGATTTTTATTATTATGTGTAATTGGAGAAAATAGAATTAAATTATTAGTTTAAGTTCCTTAACATTGCCAATGTAATTTTAATTACTTTTGAGTAGTTGCAAATAATGTTAATTATTTTTATTTGATTACATGCAATATGTTATCGCCTTGCTTGGATTTAGGAAACCCTAAAGTAGGATAATAATTTTCCTAATTTTTCTTTTTGTTATGAAATCTCCCTCTTTCTTGATGATTGGGCAAGTAGAGTCTTCCAGATGAGTTTTTCGTTTAATTGTGTGGGTTGTCGTAATGTGTTAGTCAACCTTTGAATTGCCTTGGGTAGTGCATCTCAATGGATCCAGTTATATACCCGGTTATCAGGAACGGGATGTGTTGACTTTATGTCATGGATAGGGATTTAATATCCTTAGGTCGCACTTGTGTACCCTTGGGTTGTCGAGTAATTCCATGTGTTGTCTTAGAG
>VDFB02152589.1:0-30813 GCA_007258455.2 Sequoia sempervirens
AAATACAAGTACCAGATTACAAAGTTTAGACCTTCTAATTCAAAATTCATTCTTGGATCTGAAAGTGGCCAAAACACTTTCAAAAATAATGTTTCCTTTAAAATCTACACTACCTTTAAATTCAAAAGTCCTATTTCTTAACCTGCAATATCTCAAAATATGCTTATATGTTTTTTTTCCTTTCAAGAGAAAAACGTTACACCAAAAATTGTTTCTTTCTTTCTAAATAGATCTGATCAGAAAATTGTGATCATAAAAGAAGCAATTCATCCTTTAAGAAAATAAACATCCCAGGTGGGAGAATATATCACATGGAAGAGGATATCTTTGATAATTATGCAACACAATTCCATTGCAATGCAAAGCTCAACTAACTAGCAATATTTATACTTCAAAAATGTCTAGACTAGTTCAAGAAAAGAAGAAAATTTCCAAACCAGTGAAATGCAAATAAAGTATAGAAATTTAGGCCCATATACTCATTTTTATTGCTGGATGAAGACATCTTTAATAATTATGTAGTACATTACCTTTGTAGTGCAAAGCTTAACTACCTAGCAACAAAAATCCTTCAAAAGTGTCTAGAATTAGTTCAAAAAAAGAAGAAAAATGCCAAACCAGTCAATTGCAAATAAAGCATAGAGTTTAGTCCCATATGCTCATTTCATATCACAAAATGTTGCCTACCTCTCATCAACTACCTTAGATGCTGCAACCCTAAGCTGGATTCGTAAAGACCAAGAATTGACATTGCCCTTAGCCATATCCCTAATGAGAAACTACTAGTCAAATTTTCAAATATCATACTCAACCAACCAGATCATACTACTAAAGAAATTAGATAGGACTATTCAAGAATATTAAGGAATACAAAACCACCCAAGAGCAACATCTTGAAGGAAGTAAACTGGGCATTATAAAAACTTAACAACAATGAGAAGATCATTGTTCTCAAAGTGGACAAAGAGAGTGCCAATATTGTGCTTAAAACCAAGGATTATATTAATAAAATGAGGACCATCTAGAGATCAGCAGAAGCTACTGGTTGGTAAGAAGTGAAACCATGAACAAAACTATATAAGATGTGGAAAAGATCATAAATGAGTCATTGTTGAGTAGTGAATGGAAACAAAGACATAATGCAAAGGCCCAATAATGCCAAGAATATATGGGGTGCCTGATGTGCACAAACCAGTAGCATCCTTGAGACCTAATGTGTATTTGATAAACTCTCCAACACAAAACTTAGCTATATATGTAAAGTATGCCAAGAGATATCCTTCCTTCTCAAAAATCAGGTATGAGATTGTGTTGTAGGATTGTGCATTAAAGAAATCTCCTGGATTTTTTACCAAGGTGGAGACAAGCACAAATTTAGAGAAAAAAGAGAATATCAGAGTGGTAAAGGGAAAACGCAAGGGATACCACAAATTACTTGCGGGCTTTATATAAAGATCTGAGATGTCTATAACATTGATCAGGTTGGTGTTTGTTGATGCATGGTGGACCTGGGCACTTTCAGTGATTTTTATCTGGCCTTGTCTTGTTAACAGTATCTACTTAAATTTGACCGGTTTCAAAAATTACATGAAAGTCTATGTAACTCACCAAGTGGAGTTTTTATTTGTTGTTGACCTCATTCTAGTATGTTTGTATTTCTCTATTTACTATTGAGTTGAATAATTAAATATGAGAAGTTACAATTGACAGCTAGCTATGGGAAGAACCGGGTAATGGCTTCAGGAGTCATGTATCCTAGAGAAGAAACAAAAAGATCCAAGTTCTATTCACAAAGGACATTTTTGTAACTTTTTTTAGGTAATGAGAGATGGTGAGATTACTCAATCTGGAAGATATGATGATATATTACAATCAAGCTCAGATTTTGAGGAATTAGTTGGTTCACATCAGAAAGCATTGAAATCCATTGATGCTATGGAGAAATCTGAGATCCTATCATAAAATGCATTTGTTAAAGAATTGTCATCTGACAATATATCTAGTGTGAAAGATGTTAACCATAAACAACTCCAAAAGCAGGGTATTGACCATAACACACAAGAGCTAGAGGAAGAGCACGAATCAGAAAATCATAAGTCAAGAGAAAAAGAAGAAAAACATTTACAGCTTGTGCAAGAAGAAGAAAGAGAGAGTGGCACAGTAAGTGTGTGGGTGTACTAGTCTTATATCACTATTGCATACATAGGTGTTTTGATACCTATAATCTTATTGGCACAAACATTATTTCACATACTTCAAATAAGTAGCAATTATTAGATGGCATGGGAAAATCCTACAACAGAAGATCATATGTCCATTGTTAGCTACTACCATCTTAATGTGGTTTACATTGCTTTAGCAATAGCAAGTTCCTTCTGCATTCTTGTGAGGTCTATTGTTACTTCCCTCGCAAGATTAAAAAATGCCAATCATCTTTTCAATGATATTCATAGGTGCATGTTTCATGCACCAATGTCCTTTTTTGATGCAACTCCAACTGGGCGTATACTGAATTAGGTGAGTTGATATTCCTGTTCTGGGATCTTTTTTTTAACAAAAAATATGTATTCTATTTATAGCTAGCAAGTCAATAATATAATCTATATTACACAAGGGCTCTAGATGCCTTACAATTCTACATACATCAACCAATCAGAGTGCAGTAGTCCAAGTTATTCCTTTTTAGCTTGGAGCTCTAACTTTTTCAATTCTACAGCTTTTGGAGATTATTGTAGTCATTTCTCAAGTTGTATGGCAGATTTTTATTATGTTTCTACAAAATACATCTCATGTTCAAACAATTTACTAATAAATCCATTGAGATTTTGGTTTGGAGAAAGAAAGAGGAAGTGAGAACATGGCACTACTCTATGGTGTAAAAGGGAAAAAGAGCTCCAAATCTGTAACTCATCCTAACAATAATTTCCCTCAAATATTATGAATATAAGTCCTATCAAATTCTAGTTAATCTGTAACTTTCATTAAATGAAATACATGTATATTTGCTCAGATAGCAAAAGGCTGGGGTAATAGATATTTGGAAAAATTCCATAGATTCTACAAATGGGTGATACATGTAATTCAATTCAAAGAACCATATCAGCACTCACCCAAGCTTGTATCCATCAAGAGATTCTAACAGGTAAATAATAACATTAATATTATTTGTCTTTTACATTTGTATCTTCTAAAGAAAACTTGGAGGATAAACTTCTTCTTCAGTAGCAACAAGGCATATGAAAAATATCTTAAATTTGGAGTCTCTTTAAAATAATGTTTCAACATTATTGGGAAACATGATCACAGACAATCTTTGCCATGCAAAAACAAATATGGAAGGCCTATCCTTCATGAATATGGATTATGTTATAGATACTAATTTAGTGTCAAATAGAAATATAGCAAATCTTAAAATATTTTGGATGCAAAACAATCGGAATAAGATAGATACGAATATATGTGCAAAACATATCACATAATTTTGGAAATATTATTTCTACTAATATGAGACCACATTTATCAACGAGAGTGGGAGAAAACTCCACAACAAGGAATCAGTTCTAAAAGCGCACAAAATTACTCTAGTAACACCATGAACTACAAAACAATCAAAAATTCCTTCCAATATGAGTTCTACTATAAAGATCATCTTGCATTTTCAAAAAAACATAACAATATAACAGAAAAAGAATTCAAAGAACAATCAAAATGTAAAATCCCCAAACTACTCACGATGGAAAAACTCAGTAAAATGCATGACAGCAAAGAATCAATTTTAATACCAAGGAAATTGTTACTAAGGAAATTGTTAGATCGAAGGCTGCTGAAGATAAAAAAAATTCCAGACATGCTACTAATCTTTGTGAAAAATATGAATAGGTGTGTTAATAAATGGAATCTTAACATTTGCAGTTTATAAAACCCCACTAACTTTGATCCAAATTGCATTTAGGGACAATTTTGAAAAACAAAATAACCAAAAAACTAGTAGCCCACCTTGTTAGGGGCTCTGTTTCATCACCGTTGCTAAAAATCTGAAGTTGCAATATGCATCAGTAAGCCTAGAATTTGTTCTAGGTTTCTTGTGACAATTTGTCTTAGGCATTTTACAAGCAAATAGGAGCCCCAAAAAATGTTGGGAATTGTGAGATAGAAATATCACAATAGGTACCTTCAAATGCAACCGTTACATGGCTTTTTAGATCCTCGGGTGAATTGTTTCATTTCCTAATTTTATACTTTTCATTTCTTGCCAGAAATAACTATAAAGGATCATCCAAATGTTAAAATCAACATTGTGGCTTCACATCTCTTCTCAGAGTAACCTTCTTGCAAATAACTCTCATTTTCTTCTGGATTCATCCTTCCTATACTTCAGTTCATTGCTTTCATTGCACATTTAACTTTCTGCAATTTAGTAAAGTTGTCAACTGGATTTCCAATTACATCCAAATTAAATTTGTTCTACAAAAGCTTTAGAATGAAAATACGCAAAGAAAAGCTTGAGCAATTACATGACAAAATAATGGAAATATTTGCTTCTATATCAAAGAATGACTTCATTACTTCTGGCCCTTTACATAAAAATATTGCAGGAGGATCTAGTTCCTCTAATGATAAAATTTCTTCCACATCTTTATAAGCAACTTTCCAAGATCATCATGCTTTGATTGTCACAAAAGAGAAGTCTTTTTTTGGGTGATTTTGAGAAGCACATGAAAGGTATTGGATCCAAATTTCTTCAGCAAACGAGTTATGCAAGTGGTGAACTTGATAAAATCAAATATGGACATGGTGTTGTCACTCCTATCGAGCCCAAGCTAAGACTATAGCAAGCAGGCAACAGATGTTCTGAATCTACATCAATAGAAGTTGGTCATTGTGATTGTTCTACCATTGATAAAACTAAAATAGATCATGTACCATCAGTTGATTCTCCTCATCAAAGGAATGATATCTTGAACCACCAATAGACTCTTCATCTTATTGTCAAAAATAGAAATATACTCATCCAAAGCTTGGTCATATTGACACCAAAATTTTGGAAAGAGGTGCATTCTCACTCTCAATCCAAGTATCACAATTCCTGCCATTAGGTTTATCATTTGGCTATGAAGAAGCATAGATGCCAAAGTCATGTAATGGCACCAAAAGTCAGGACCAATAATTGATGGACTGATGATTGGTCATAGCAATAGTTGAGCTCCTTTTAAGGACATCATATTGTTTTGTCTTCTCGATTTACAACCATGTTGGTCTCTTCTTGCAAGCATTGATGGAATAATGGTTGGTGATTCATTTTTTTTTAAAGCACGAACACAAAAGAGGACACATGCATTGAGGGGGAAGACTATTTTGTCACACATGACTTGTTAAGCCATCATCATTCTTGGGAACTATTAATATTTTCCCATAATTATTGGTTCAATTTCATCATTGGTAGTTGCTTTTGGTGGAAAAATTGTTTGTAGGTTTCATTATAGCAGAAGCCACCATTGGTGGTGGGAAGACCATCCTTAAATTATGCCTTGTGCCAGAAGGGTATGTGTCATGCCTGCCGTCACGGTGGAACTAATAGCATGAGACAAGTTTTTTTTTAAATAATATAATAACATCACCAAAGTATTATAACATAACAATGTATTAAGATGCACAACTAGTTCCAATGGGGTACACGAAGTGACATGACTACACTAACCCATAACAACGATAATAAGATAACAATAATTAATCCATTACGTAAATCTATACATTCCCATATCATCATTTAAATATCCATTAAACAATAACCATATTAATAACATACGCACATATGGAAATACATGGAATTATAAAGATATAAAGTGTTACATAATTTTGATAGATATATTTACCAACCAGCTATAATAATTGATCCGAGATAAGTAGAAACTTGGACGGTGTAAAATTACTGTGATAGAAGGAGATACAATAGACTAAAAATGCAACTCGGTGATACGTATACAGATTTACAGCAAGGCCGTCCAGCACGTGGGGAGACGTACACCAATGGATATGGCCATATGAAGTATATGCTCAATGCTGCCAGGGACACTGGATCATCAGCAGCATCAGCCCGAGCACTTGAAGTAAGATACATACGCTTGAAGGGGCCAGTAGGGTGCGAGAGCCGCGTTCCGCCCAACAGCCCGTTAGGGGTAGGCAAGAAGGTCCCGACCAAGCCATGCTAACAGCAGCAAGACTAACTCCCCATGAGACACATAGCATCAGGAGCCACTTAGAAAACTCACAGCAACCATGCAAGAGAGTACAACAATAAATCACTTCTGATCCTGCGGTAAACACCTTAAATTACAACTAATCCCACACTTCGCTTGTGACTCAGAATAATAGCTTAAAGACCTCACATCCAGCAATGACCAAGAAAACAACAAGGGCACTTGCCCTACAATCCACAATATTGCTTCACAACTTCTAATCCACCAATGGCCCAGCTACAGCTACAATCACAAAGTCACTTATACGGTTGCAATGCTTCCGGAGACAAGATCATGAACATCTTTATCATGCCTTCTTGTTGGCATAGGAAGAGTGTCATGCATAAAATTGCCATAGGTGCACTGGCTCAGCTTCCTAGGCTACGGACCCCATCACAGGTTACGGCTTGCCTCTCTAGGTGGACCTCCACACATAGCTATCGTCCATCATCCCTTGAGCCTTATGTTCCTTGCTTCCCAGAGAGGAATAGCATCTCTTTATTGAGTGGCAAGTCACCCCATTAATTCCATTTTAGATTATCACTTAATTAAACTCTAAGTGAACACCACAGCGCCCTTTGTGTGCCGGACCCCCACAAAGAGCCACTCTCCTATCGACAACACACAAGACACGATACCACAATAGGTAACTAAACAATATAAACTCTCTAATCCAAGGAGAAAACAAAACAAGGAACCCACTCCAACCACTGGAGGAAACCAAACCAAATACACACTCCTTCCCAAGGAGGTACAATTCTCATTCCCCACTCCTATATCCTAGGAGGCACAAATCCCCGTTCGTGGAAACCAGGTACAACATCATAATACAATTCCTCAAGGCGATTCACAAAATGAACCTCAACACATACCATCCACTCAAAAAAAACTTCTCTGGAAGACTTACAATACCCTTAACCCTAATTGCCCGTCATGGAGAATAAAAGAGCATGAAAGCAAAGCATTCCATCTCTGGAAGCCTTTAACAAACTTAAACTCTTACAAGAGGTAAAGTAAACCTAGGGTTTTCCTATACGACACATTTACATAAAGGAGAGAGTACCACCACAAACTTGGCGAATAACCCCCAGAAAACAATTACTTAAGAACGACTCCATAAAATATATTCCCAATATTAAACAATTTCATCAAACAACTAAGTCCACAATACAAGATTATTCAATTCAAAACAAAACACACTGATAATTTCAAATTCGCACAAGCATATTATAACATCATACCTTTTCACTTTAACTAATCGGTTCAATTCCAAACACAAATTAATCATTCCAATTTTCCCCTATTTGAATCATATTAAAAAGAGGTCATATTTACAATAAACCACCCTATTACAGAAATATACAATTATATAAAAATAATTCAATTAATTAAAATTAATATAACTCTATTACAAAATTACCTTATAAAACAAGTCCAATTAATACACATTCGAATATTATAAAAATAAAACTAAAATAAATAACAATTAAATTAAAACCCAATAAATATATATATATATATATATATATATATATATTAAATAATACATATTAAATATATATTAAATAATATATAATATATATAAATATATATTTATATTATTTATAAACTAACTATTAACAAAATCCGATTATAAAATTTATTAAATAAAATAAATTCGAATTAAATCTAATTTAAAATTTACTAGACGGTAATTGAATTACAAAATTTTAATTTGTTTTCTAAACACATAGGTGTGCTTGCGCACCGCAGTGGTGCCCATGAATCCCGCCAGTGAGGTGAGTGCTGGCATTACCACCACAGCCAGTGACCTTGGCTGCACAATGCGTACCACCTTATACAGTAGAGAGCCGTGAAGTAGGCTTCGGCAGAGCTAAATAATTAAAGAATTAATTTTTTCTTTATTTTATTTTTATTTTATGTTAAAGGAATTTAAAAGCAGCGGATTACAGAAATTCAATAGAATCAAAACAAATATTTTATTTAATACACAGAAACTGAGGCCCGACCCAGTGTATAGGCATATGTATATTTTTTTATTCATTTATTTTGTTTGCCCAAAACATGTTATTTAAATACATATATATATTATTTTATTTTAGATACAAATACAGCATAACACGAACTTCGATGCACTGGCAATATTTTGTTTAAATCTTTATTTTTATTCATTTTCAAACACAGAAAAATACAGATGAATATGAACATCACAAATAATTAATTAAATATATTTTATTTAATATTCTTATAAACGAAAATATCCCAATAAATAAAATTTATAAAGATATCCATTCCAATGTTTCAATCAAATAATAATATCTGTATATATAATTTTGTATAGATATACATAAAATTATATATTTAAGCAGAGATTCAGAATCACAATATAACAACAGATTTTTTTTTATAAATTAATATAGATCTAACATGAAAATTCAATTTTCAAACAGAAATGATTTTTATATTTCAACCACACTAGTTTTCTCTATTAAACTATGTTGAACAATTTAAAACAAGGTTCCACTATATCGAGAGTTTTAAACACGAACAATACTTTTCAAAACATAAAAATTCATTCAAACAATTTTCGAAAACATAGAAATCAGATTTATTTACAGACCTACGAAGTATTAATAAAATAAAAGGGGAAAACCTGGAATCCTTTGTCTGAAGGAGAATCCCTCCTGTAGCCTCCTCTTGATCCCCACCTACCGCTCTCTTTTCTCGATCTTCTTCCTTCAACGTTCTTCTGAACAATCTGTTCTTTTTTTTTAAATTCACAAAAACCTCCAAAACTAAAAACTATCTCTCTTATTTTTCCTTTCTAGATCCCAAAAAACTACCGAGCAAAACTTGTGTGTGAATAATCCCCAAATAATAAATCACCAATTAAACAATAAATCTAAGATAAAAATCAAATAAAGCTCCTCCGCTTTCTTTTTCAAAAAGCCTCCTTTCCTATTGGTCCTTTTTCAGCTTTTAAAAGCTCACACATATCCAAAATTTTAATACAATAATTTATTTAATTTAGATATTATCTTCACATAATTTTCTAATTTAATATTAATAAAAAATAATATTTAATTACTCTCAACAATATTAATTTAATTATAATTATTTGCACTTTTAATTAATTAAATCACTTTTAATTTATAATATATTTAATTTTAACATTTTTCTAACCCTCAATTAAATCAAATAACAATGAAACATTAATTCATTATTTTATGAAATACGATTAATTAGTTAAACACTAACCAAGAATAAAACGAATACTCAACAGTGAAACTACATACACGACAAAGACAAAACTTCAGTCAAAACACGACTCACAACCGACGACAGACTTGGGACGGGGACACTTCCAAACCTACTCCCTTTTTACAACATTTTACCCATTGGGTTGATTTACTTTCATACATCCTACAGCGAAGGTGGTCAAGACTTCACGCAATCCACATCCAAATAAAGCGTCAATGCTTTACATATATATATATATATATATAATCAACTTATCCCTATCGCAGGAGATTTGCGATTAATAGCGGGGCACTTTCGTGAGCGAGTGATGCTACAACATCCTCTCACCTAATCTATTCTAACAATTATAAAATATCAATACTTGAGCTAACGACTCTGTGATTGGCCTTAAGATAACATGATGTTAAGCCTCATTATC
The DNA here is from genome assembly GCA_007258455.2 of Sequoia sempervirens. Classification (NCBI taxonomy): domain Eukaryota; kingdom Viridiplantae; phylum Streptophyta; class Pinopsida; order Cupressales; family Cupressaceae; genus Sequoia; species Sequoia sempervirens. Next base: position 9,916 of record VDFB02152589.1, read on the forward strand.
TTAACTAATTATTAAAACAATTGCATGTATAATGAAAATACTCTTAAATAACATCACCATGACATCATCGCATTGACATATAAACATTAATGACAATTCATCTAAATAAATAAATAATCCAAACAACGCACAGAGTATCATCAATCATCCTAATAATGTCATATCAAACGAATAGGTCCACTCAAGCAATAACATCATCAAACTACAACCAACCAAATCAACCCTAATAGTATCATCATAGAAATTAATAAGTCTAAGTAGTATGAGGGGTATTCACGGTAGCCATCTTTATTTATTGATGATGTTAGCATTATACCAATTAATCTAGCCAACAATTTACCCTTATTAATAGGAATTAAATGCTATATTAGTCTAGACAAAGGAAATAGATGAGTTTACACTCAGAAAAGTCAGGATATACATGGTAAATAGGAAAATGATCTTTATATCATTAAACATCCCAAGGTGTAAGTTCCATATTTCATTGCTTCTCCTAACCCATTATTTCTTCCAGTAGTTAAAACACAAAGTTGATCATCTCCTTTCTAAGTGAACTACTTGGTTCATAACAAGGGAAGCATGTTAGCACAAATAAATTGAACATTACCCAGGGATATGACCCACCTACTATTATTAGACATATACATATAGGAATTTCACTCAAATCTGTCATCATCATCGTAAGTCAAAGTATGTGCTAGTGAAACTCCAGTGGGAGTATTTTTATTTGGACTAAGCACTTGAACATGGGAATTTGGCTATTGGAATTTATGGTTCCGTTCTATTCTTTAGAGCCATTCTTTGCATCTGATCCATGTGGCAGCTCATAGATTGTATGTACTTCCATAATCTAAGATTCACACATTTCAGAAGCAGTAAGTAACATTTCCCTTGCTCCCTCACAAAGAAGACCCTTACAGCTTGAAGGGTAGTGCTCCTCGTGGCCCCTACAACACTGCAGGACAGGATTGAGGATTTAGAAGTCTTGCTATATCTCAAGATCATTTTTCTAAAGCACTCAAAGCATGCTTATCATATAAATGGAGGCCCAACAACTATACATCTAATTGTGATTTTGAATGCTAAGTCATTGTGGAGAACCAATGTTTTTGCATCCTTCTTTCTAATTTTAAATCCAAACAAGTGGATGCAAGAACATTGGGAGTGGTGCTTGTCAGAAAATCTTAGAACTAGATTTGATGGTTCTAAGCATACTGTGTCTCAAAGTAAACATTATTATTTTCATACCCAAGTTAATTGTTTTGAATATTTAAAAGTCTTGAAATAGCTCAAGTTTTTTTCCAAAATCACTCAAAGCATACTTAGTATATAAATGAAGGCTAAACAAATATACATCTGATTGTGATTCTGAATGTCAAGTTATTGTGGAGAACCAATGTTTTGACATCCTTCTCTCATTCAAAATCCAAACATGTGGATGCAAGAACATTGGGAATGGCACCTATCAGCAAATCTTAGAACTGGATTTGATGGTCCCAAACTAGTTGACCATGCTTTTAAACCTTATAAACAAGTATATTACTATTTCCCAGAAAAAAAATGTAATATTTAAACCCAAGGATAACTCTTTTTATCTTCGATAGTCTTGCTATATCTAAAGATTTTTTTTTTTGAAAAGCACTGGAGAATTTTTCGCAATCTGAACTTGAAACTCGTAATAATCACATTACATAAAGAGGAAAAAAGGAAGAAAATATCAAAGATTATTCGATATCAGTATCTCACCTTGCGATTTCTTACTTGATGAGGGCATCCTGCTAGAATAAATACTGCCTCACCAAGATGTTGCTCAAATTTCCATGGCTCCACTTTTGTAAGGAAAACAAATTGACCACACAGAAAGATTAGTTAGTTGCAAAAATATGTGCTCCATCATGCCTAGTCAAAAAACAACACCACACAAAGCCTCAAATGCTACTTATGAAACTCCTCCTTCAACTTCTTTTTATGATCTTCATTCAAGAAGAGTGTCTGATCATGAATGGGATGTACAACTTGAAGCACAAATATATTCTTTAAAAAAATTCAAAAACCAACATACTATACATGACATTTTTTTTGCAATATATAATTTTATTAAGAAATAATTTTAGCAGAAATGCTTACTTACAAGGAATTCTTGAGGCTGTTGAGATGCCTGAACTCTTTCCAATGTTTCTGCAAATAGCCTTGTAGCTTCAGCACATCCTCCCTGTAGAAGATGTCCCACAAAGCCCCACCATATGCAACCTCTGAGTTGTTCTCTTTACTGGTCAATACTTCTTTTTTCAGCATGTTATGAACACTACTTATATTTTGACAAGTGTAATATTTTTCTCCCCTTCAGAGAGATCACAAATTGAAGAAAAGCGTCAAATTCGGACAATAACTATAAAGGATCATCCAAATGTTAAAATCAACATTGTGGCTTCACATCTCTTCTCAGAGTAATCTTCTTGTAGATAACTCTCATTTTCTTCTGGATTCATCCTTCCTATACTTCAGTTCATTATTTTCATTGCACATTAACTTTCTACAATTTAGTAAAGTTGTCAACTGGATTTCCAATTACATCTAGATTAAATTTGTTCTACAGAAGCTTTAGAATGAAAATACACAAATAAAAGCTTGAGCAATTATGGGACAAAATAATGGAAATATCTGCTTCTATATCAAAGAATGACTTCATTACTTCTGGCCATTTACATAAAAATATTGCAGAAGGATCTAGTTCCTCCAATGATAAAATTTCTTCCACATCTTTATAAGCAACTTTCCAAGATGATCACGCTTTGATTGTCACAAATTGGGTGATTTTGAGAAGCACATGAAAGGTATTGGATCCAAATTTCTTTAGCAAATGAGTTATGCAAGTGGTGAACTTGATAAAATCAAATATGGACAGGGTGTTGTCACTCCTATCGAGCCCAAGCTAAGACTACAGCAAGCAAGCAACAGATGTTCTGAATCTACATCAATAGATGTTGGTCATTGTGATTGTTCTACCATTGATAAAACTAAAATAGATCATGTACCATCAATTGATTCTCCTCATCAAAGGAATGATATCTTGAACCACCAATAGACTCTTCATCTTATTGTCAAAAATAGAAATATACTCATCCAAAGCTTGGTCATATTGACACCAAAATTTTGGAAAGAGGTGCATTCTCACTCTCAATCCAAGTATCACAATTCCTGCCATTAGGTTTATCATTTGGCAATGAAGAAGCATAGATGCCAAAGTCATCTAATGGCACCAAAAGTCAGAACCAATAATGGATGGACTAATGATTCGTCATAGTAATAGTTGAGCTCCTTTTAAGGACATCACACTGTTCAGTCTTCTCAATTTTACAACCATGTTGGTCTCTTCTTGGCAGCATTGATGGAATAATGGTTGGTGATTTATTTTTTTTAAAGCACGAACACAAAAGAGGACACATGCATTGAGGGGGAAGACTTTTTTGTCACACATGACTTGTTAAGCCATCATCATTCTTGGGAACTATTAATATTTTCCCATAATTATTGGTTCAATTTCATCATTGGTAGTTGCTTTTAGTGGAAAAATTGTTTGTAGGTTTCATTATAGTAGAAGCCACCATTGGTGGTGGGAAGACCATCCTTGAATTATGCCTTATTAGAAGAGGTATGCATCTTTCATTGATGATGTTAGCATTGTACAAATTAATCAATAACAGTGCCACTTATTAATGGGAATTAAATGCTATATTAGTCTAGACAAGGAAATAGATGAGTTTTACCGGAAAGTTAGGATATGCATAGTAAAATAGGAGAGAAATGATCTTTATATCATTAAACATCCAAGGTGTAAGTTCCATCTTTCGGTACTTCTCCCTAACCCATTATTTCTTCGATGGTTAAAACACAAGTTGATCATCCTCCTTTCTAAGTGAACTGCCAGTTTCATAACTAGGGGAAGCATGTTAGCACAAATATAACGAACATTACCTAGGGATATGATACCTATTATTAGACTTATATACATATAGAATTTCTCCAAATACAGTAATATCATTGTAAGTCAAGAGTATGTGCTAATTGAAAACTCCGGTGGAGTATTTTTTATTTGGACTAAGCACTTGAACATTGGGAATTTGGTTATTGGAATTTATGGTTCTGTTCTATTCTTTAGAGCCATTCTTTGCATTTGATCCATGTGGAAGCTCATAGATTGTATGTACTTCGATAATCTAAGATTCACACATTTCAGAAGCAACAAGTAACATTTCCCTTTCTCCCTCACATAGAAGACCCTTACAGCTTGAAGGGTAGTGCTCCTTGCTGCCCCTACAACACTGCAGGACATGATTGAGGATTTAGAAGTCTTGCTATATCTCAAAATCATTTTTCTAAAGCACTGAAAGCATGCTTATCACCAACAACTATACATGTAATTATGATTTTGAATGCTGAGTCATTGTGGAGAACCAATGTTTTTGCATCCTTCTTTCTAATTTTAAATCCAAACAAGTGGATGCAAGAACATTGGGAGTGGTGCTTGTCAAAAAATCTCAAAACTGGATTTGATGGTTCTGAGCATATTGTGTCTCACAGTAAACATTATTATTTTCATACCCAAGTTAATTGTTTTGAATATTTAAAAGTCTTGAAATAGCTCAAGTTTTTTTCCAAAATCACTCAAAGCATACTCAATATATAAATGAAGGTTGAACAAATATACATCTAATTGTGATTCTGAATGTTAAGTTATTGTGGAGAACCAATGTTTTGACATCCTTCTCTCATTCAAAATCCAAACATGTGGATGCAAGTACATTGGGAATGGCACCTATCAGCAAATCTCAGAACTAGATTTGATGGTCCCAAACTAGTTGACCGTGCTTTTAAACCTTATAAACAAGTACATTACTGTTTCCAAGAAAAAATGTAATATTTAAACCCAAGGATAACTCTTTTTATCTTCGATAGTCTTGATATATCTAAAGATTTTTTTTTTTTGAAAAGCACTAGAGAATTTGTCGCAATCTGAACTTGAAACGTGTAATAATCACACTACATAAAGAGGAAAAAAGGAATAAAATATCAAAGATTATTCGATATCAGTATCTCACCTTGCGATTTCTTACTTGATGAGGGCATCCTGCTGGAATAAATACTACCTCACCAAGATGTTGCTCAAATTTCCATGGCTCCACTTTTGTAAGGAAAACAAATTGACCACACAGAAAGAATAGTTAGTTGCAAAAATATGTGCTCCATCATTCCTATTAAAAAAAAAACACCACACAAAGTCTCAAATGCTACTTACGAAACTCCTCCTTTAGCTTCTTTTTATGATCTTCATTCAAGAAGAGTGTCTGATCATGAATGGGATGTACAACCTGAAGCACAAATATATTCTTTAAAAAAAATAAAAAACCAACATACTATACATTACATTTTTGCAATAACATAATTTTATTAAGAAATAATTTTAACATGAGAAATAACACTTACAAAATTTACTGAGGCACCATTGAGATGCCTGAACTCTTTCCAATGTTTCTGCAAATAGGCTTGTAGCTTCAACACATCCTCCTTACAGAAGATGTCCCACAAAGCCCCACCATATGCAACCTCTGAGTTGTTCTCTTTACTGGTCAATACTTCTTTTTTCAGCATGTTATGAACACTACTTATATTTTGACAAAGTTAACAATATTTTCTCCTTCTAGAGATGCACAAATTGAAGCAAACGTCAAATTCAGGACAATAACTATAAAGGATCATCCAAATGTTAAAATCAACATTGTGGCTTCAAATCTCTTCTTAGAGTAACCTTCTTGTAGAAAACTCTCATTTTTTTCTAGATTCATCCTTCCTATACTTTAGTTCATTTTTTTCATTGCACATTGACTTTCTGCAATTTAGTAAAGTTGTCAACTGGATTTCCAATTACATCCAGATTAAATTTGTTCTACAAAAGCTTTAGAATGAAAATACACAAAGAAAAGCTTGAGCAATTACGGGACAAAATAATGGAAATATCTGCTTCTATATCAAAGAATGACTTCATTACTTCTATCCCTTTACATAAAAATATTGCAAGAGGATCTAGTTCCTCCAATGATAAAATTTCTTCCACATCTTTATAAGCAACTTTCCAAGATGATCATGCTTTGATTGTCACAAAAGAGAAGTCTTTTTTTGGGTGATTTTGAGAAGCACATGAAAGGTATTGGATCCAAATTTCTTTAGCAAACGAGTTATGCAAGTGATGAACTTGATAAAATCAAATATGGACAGGGTGTTGTCACTCCTATTGAGCCCAAGCTAAGACTATAGCAAGCAGGCAACAGATGTTCTGAATCTACATCAATAGATGTTGGTCATTGTGATTTTTCTACCATTGATAAAACTAAAATAGATCATGTACCATCAGTTGATTCTCCTCATCAAAGGAATGATATCTTGAACCACCAATAGAATCTTCATCTTATTGTCAAAAATAGAAATATACTCATCCAAAGCTTGGTCATATTGACACCAAAAATTTGGAAAGAGGTGCATTCTCACTCTCAATCCAAGTATCACAATTCCTGCCATTAGGTTTATCATTTGGCTATGAAGAAGCATAGATGCCAAAGTCATGTAATGGCACCAAAAGTCAAGACCAATAATGGATGGAATGATGATTGGTCATAGCAATAGTTGAGCTCCTTTTAAGGACATCATACTGTTCAATCTTCTTGATTTTACAACCATGTTGGTCTCTTCTTGGCAGCATTGATGGAATAATGGTTGGTGATTCATTTTTTTTTAAAGCACGAACACAAAAGAGGACACATGCATTGAGGGGGAAGACTGTTTTGTCACACATGACTTGTTAAGCCATCATCATTCTTGGGAACTATTAATATTTTCCCATAATTATTGGTTCAATTTCATCATTGGTAGTTGCTTTTGGTGGAAAAATTGTTTGTAGGTTTCATTATAGCAGAAGCCACCATTGGTGGTGGGAAGACCATCCTTGAATTATGCCTTATTATGAAGGGTATGCATCTTTCTTTGATGATGTTAGCATTGTACCAATTAATCTAGCCAACAATTTACCCTTATTAATAGGAATTAAATGCTATATTAGTCTAGACAAAGGAAATAGATGAGTTTACACTCAGAAAAGTTAGGATATACATGGTAAATAGGAAAATGATCTTTATATCATTAAACATCCCAAGGTGTAAGTTCCATCTTTCATTGCTTCTCCTAACCCATTATTTCTTCCAGTAGTTAAAACACAAAGTTGATCATCTCCTTTCTAAGTGAACTACTTGGTTCATAACAGGGGAAGCATGTTAGCACAAATATATTGAACATTACCCAGGGATATGACCCACCTACTATTATTAGACATATACATATAGGCATTTCACTCAAATCTGTCATCATCATCGTAAGTCAAAGTATGTGCTAGTGAAACTCCAGTGGGAGTATTTTTATTTGGACTAAGCACTTGAACATGGGAATTTGGTTATTGGAATTTATGGTTCCGTTCTATTCTTTAGAGCCATTCTTTGCATCTGATCCATGTGGCAGCTCATAGATTGTATGTACTTCCATAATCTAAGATTCACACATTTCAGAAGCAACAAGTAACATTTCCCTTGCTCCCTCACAGAGAAGACCCTTACAGCTTGAAGGGTAGTGCTCCTCGTGGCCCCTACAACACTGCAGGACAGGATTGAGGATTTAGAAGTCTTGCTATATCTCAAGATCATTTTTCTAAAGCACTCAAAGCATGCTTATCATATAAATGGAGGCCCAACAACTATACATCTAATTGTGATTTTGAATGTTGAGTCATTGTGGAGAACCAATGTTTTTGCATCCTTCTTTCTAATTTTAAATCCAAACAAGTGGATGCAAGAACATTGGGAGTGGTGCTTGTCAGAAAATCTCAGAACTGGATTTGATGGTTCTGAGCATACTGTGTCTCAAAGTAAACATTATTATTTTCATACCCAAGTTAATTGTTTTGAATATTTAAAAGTCTTGAAATAGCTCAAGTTTTTTTCCAAAATCACTCAAAGCATACTTAGTATATAAATGAAGGCTGAACAAATATACATCTAATTGTGATTCTGAATGTCAAGTTATTGTGGAGAACCAATGTTTTGACATCCTTCTCTCATTCAAAATCCAAACATGTGGATGCAAGAACATTGGGAATGGCACCTATCAGCAAATCTCAAAACTGGATTTGATGGTCCCAAACTAGTTGACCATGCTTTTAAACCTTATAAACAAGTACATTATTGTTTCCAAGAAAAAATGTAATATTTAAACCCAAGGATAACTCTTTTTATCTTCTGATAGTCTTGCTATATCTAAAGATTTTTTTTTTGAAAAGCACTGGAGAATTTGTCGCAATCTGAACTTGAAACTCGTAATAATAACATTACATAAAGAGGAAAAAAGGAAGAAAATATCAAAGATTATTCAATATCAGTATCTCACCTTGCAATTTCTTACTTGATGAGGGCATCCTGCTGGAATAAATACTACCTCACCAAGATGTTGCTCAAATTTCCATGGCTCCACTTTTGTAAGGAAAACAAATTGACCACACAGAAAGAATAGTTAGTTGCAAAAATATGTGCTCCATCATGCCTAGTCAAAAAACAACACCACACAAAGCCTCAAATGCTACTTACGAAACTCCTCCTTTAGCTTCCTTTTATGATCTTCATTCAAGAAGAGTGTCTGATCATGAATGGGATGTACAACCTAAAGCACAAATATATTCTTTTAAAAAATTCAAAAACCAACATACTATACATGACATTTTTGCAATAACATAATTTTATTAAGAAATAATTTTAACATGAGAAATAACACTTACAAAATTTACTGAGGCACCATTGAGATGCCTGAACTCTTTCCAATGTTTCCGCAAATAGGCTTGTAGCTTCAACACATCCTCCCTACAGAAGATGTCCCACAAAGCCCCACCATATGCAACCTCTGAGTTGTTCTCTTTACTGGTCAATACTTCTTTTTTCAGCATGTTATGAACACTACTTATATTTTGACAAAGTTAACAATATTTTCTCCTTCCAGAGATGCACAAATTGAAGAAAACGTCAGTCGGACAATAACTATAAAGGATCATCCAAATGTTAAAATCAACATTGTGGCTTCAAATCTCTTCTTAGAGTAACCTTCTTGTAGAAAACTCTCATTTTTTTCTAGATTCATCCTTCCTATACTTTAGTTCATTTTTTTCATTGCACATTGACTTTCTGCAATTTAGTAAAGTTGTCAACTGGATTTCCAATTACATCCAGATTAAATTTGTTCTACAAAAGCTTTAGAATGAAAATACACAAAGAAAAGCTTGAGCAATTACGGGACAAAATAATGGAAATATCTGCTTCTATATCAAAGAATGACTTCATTACTTCTATCCCTTTACATAAAAATATTGCAAGAGGATCTAGTTCCTCCAATGATAAAATTTCTTCCACATCTTTATAAGCAACTTTCCAAGATGATCATGCTTTGATTGTCACAAAAGAGAAGTCTTTTTTTGGGTGATTTTGAGAAGCACATGAAAGGTATTGGATCCAAATTTCTTTAGCAAACGAGTTATGCAAGTGATGAACTTGATAAAATCAAATATGGACAGGGTGTTGTCACTCCTATTGAGCCCAAGCTAAGACTATAGCAAGCAGGCAACAGATGTTCTGAATCTACATCAATAGATGTTGGTCATTGTGATTGTTCTACCATTGATAAAACTAAAATAGATCATGTACCATCAGTTGATTCTCCTCATCAAAGGAATGATATCTTGAACCACCAATAGACTCTTCATCTTATTGTCAAAAATAGAAATATACTCATCCAAAGCTTGGTCATATTGACACCAAAATTTTGGAAAGAGGTGCATTCTCACTCTCAATCCAAGTATCACAATTCCTGCCATTAGGTTTATCATTTGGCTATGAAGAAGCATAGATGCCAAAGTCATGTAATGGCACCAAAAGTCAGACCAATAATGGATGGACTGATGATTGGTCATAGCAATAGTTGAGCTCCTTTTAAGGACATCATACTGTTCAGTCTTCTTGATTTTACAACCATGTTGGTCTCTTCTTGGCAGCATTGATGGAATAATGGTTGGTGATTCATTTTTTTTTAAAGCACGAACACAAAAGAGGACACATGCATTGAGGGGGAAGACTATTTTGTCACACATGACTTGTTAAGCCATCATCATTCTTGGGAACTATTAATATTTTCCCATAATTATTGGTTCAATTTCATCATTGGTAGTTGCTTTTGGTGGAAAAATTGTTTGTAGGTTTCATTATAGCACAAGCCACCATTGGTGGTGGGAAGACCATCCTTGAATTATGCCTTATTATGAAGGGTATGCATCTTTCTTTGATGATGTTAGCATTGTACCAATTAATCTAGCCAACAATTTACCCTTATTAATAGGAATTAAATGCTATATTAGTCTAGACAAAGGAAATAGATGAGTTTACACTCAGAAAAGTCAGGATATACATGGTAAATAGGAAAATGATCTTTATATCATTAAACATCCCAAGGTGTAAGTTCCATCTTTCATTGCTTCTCCTAACCCATTATTTCTTCTAGTAGTTAAAACACAAAGTTGATCATCTCCTTTCTAAGTGAACTACTTGGTTCATAACAGGGGAAGCATGTTAGCACAAATATATTGAACATTACCCAGGGATATGACCCACCTACTATTATTAGACATATACATATAGGCATTTCACTCAAATCTGTCATCATCATCGTAAGTCAAAGTATGTGCTAGTGAAACTCCAGTGGGAGTATTTTTATTTGGACTAAGCAATTGAACATGGGAATTTGGTTATTGGAATTTATGGTTCCATTCTATTCTTTAGAGCCATTCTTTGCATCTGATCCATGTGGTAGCTCATAGATTGTATGTACTTCCATAATCTAAGATTCACACATTTCAGAAGCAACAAGTAACATTTCCCTTGCTCCCTCACAGAGAAGACCCTCACAGCTTGAAGGTTAGTGCTCCTTGTGGCCCCTACAACACTATAGGACAGGATTGAGGATTTAGAAGTCTTGCTATATCTCAAGATCATTTTTCTAAAGCACTCAAAGCATGCTTATCATATAAATGGAGGCCCAACAACTATACATCTAATTGTGATTTTGAATGCTAAGTCATTGTGGAGAACCAATGTTTTTGCATCCTTCTTTCTAATTTTAAATCCAAACAAGTGGATGCAAGAACATTGGGAGTGGTGCTTGTCAGAAAATCTTAGAACTAGATTTGATGGTTCTAAGCATACTGTGTCTCAAAGTAAACATTATTATTTTCATACCCAAGTTAATTGTTTTGAATATTTAAAAGTCTTGAAATAGCTCAAGTTTTTTTCCAAAATCACTCAAAGCATACTCAATATATAAATGAAGGTTGAACAAATATACATCTAATTGTGATTCTGAATGTTAAGTTATTGTGGAGAACCAATGTTTTGACATCCTTCTCTCATTCAAAATCCAAACATGTGGATGCAAGTACATTGGGAATGGCACCTATCAGCAAATCTCAGAACTAGATTTGATGGTCCCAAACTAGTTGACCGTGCTTTTAAACCTTATAAACAAGTACATTACTGTTTCCAAGAAAAAATGTAATATTTAAACCCAAGGATAACTCTTTTTATCTTCGATAGTCTTGATATATCTAAAGATTTTTTTTTTTTGAAAAGCACTAGAGAATTTGTCGCAATCTGAACTTGAAACGTGTAATAATCACACTACATAAAGAGGAAAAAAGGAATAAAATATCAAAGATTATTCGATATCAGTATCTCACCTTGCGATTTCTTACTTGATGAGGGCATCCTGCTGGAATAAATACTACCTCACCAAGATGTTGCTCAAATTTCCATGGCTCCACTTTTGTAAGGAAAACAAATTGACCACACAGAAAGAATAGTTAGTTGCAAAAATATGTGCTCCATCATTCCTATTAAAAAAAAAACACCACACAAAGTCTCAAATGCTACTTACGAAACTCCTCCTTTAGCTTCTTTTTATGATCTTCATTCAAGAAGAGTGTCTGATCATGAATGGGATGTACAACCTGAAGCACAAATATATTCTTTAAAAAAAATAAAAAACCAACATACTATACATTACATTTTTGCAATAACATAATTTTATTAAGAAATAATTTTAACATGAGAAATAACACTTACAAAATTTACTGAGGCACCATTGAGATGCCTGAACTCTTTCCAATGTTTCTGCAAATAGGCTTGTAGCTTCAACACATCCTCCCTATAGAAGATGTCCCACAAAGCCCCACCATATGCAACCTCCGAGTTGTTCTCTTTACTAGTCAATACTTCTTTTTTTAGCATGTTATGAACACTACTTATATTTTGACAAAGTTAACAATATTTTCTCCTTCCAGAGATGCACAAATTGAAGCAAATGTCAAATTCAGGACAATAACAAATAAGAAAAAGATAAAAAAATACCCTTATATAGATAACCTCCTCAACCCTCCAAGTCACCTATACAACTTGCTTATAAGATACAAAATTATTAATAACCTAAGACAAATCTTTCATATAGAATAAATAAACATACAATCATAGTCACCAACAACCAAAATTTTGGTTTTAATCTCTGTTTCAATGCCAAAGACAAGAAAATTGAGTAGTCATCAAGTGGCTCTTCATCAGATCCAAGTTGTTGAAGTAAACGATAATGTCATTTTGAATGTGATAAAAGATGGCCAATTTAGGTTTGTATTCTCATTTTTTTTCAAATGTTCAATATAGTGCTAAAATTATACTAAAGTTGTCTTACAAAATACTGATAATTATACTGGAGTTAAAGTCAAAGGTTTTGAACACTGTTGAGACAAAATTACTAAAAATGCAAGAGGTAGACATCAAGTAGCAATGGTAGTTCTTAAACTAAATAATGATAGATGTCATGAATTTTCCAAAATTATATGAGAATTTTGCATCAATTTATCTCTCTTAAATATCTTGTAGTAGTTGATACACTAAGTTATTGAAACTATTTATCATATTGGTTTATAATCCATTCATAAGTTCAAATAGATTTTTACCAATAGCTACTATGTAGTTTACTGTATTAGCTCATATTACATAATTCAACTTGTGACATGCATTTTCTTATTCATAACTCCAACATTACCACCAAATATGATAACATTCCATAATTTTAACTTCTTTACTGTTAGTCTGTACTTCTTATTGTAGTGGTTTAGGGTTTATTTACTAACACAATCATATTCCACTTGCAAGTTGATGATAATGTGGAGTTCATGAGCTCCCAATGGAGTCACAATGTAGATAATGGTTGTATTGCTTCTCGTGTTTTCAAGAGTTATATTGCTACATCTTCCATTCTCTAAAAATGGGAGTGAGGATTATTTATTGGATATGTTGATTCATAATACATTATATTGATAACTCTACTAATCCCTTAATTATGAGTTTTTCTATCAACTTTATTCTATTCTCCTCTTTCATATTTTGTTATGATGATATGTCTTGAAAATCATAAGGGTGGAAAAACTCCAAAAAAGAGTATGATAATGGCATCTCATTCACTATATCATGCAATTTATAATAGAGACCCAACCATATTAATTGTCTTTTTGGCAAGTTTCTACACATCTTGAACTTTGCAATTTGTTCTTTGTCTATTGTCACATCAAAAAACTACTCCACATCTGCCAATCAAACCTCTTAATGGGATTTTCAATCCCCTTTTATACCTCCCTTACATTTGCACAAAAAAGGGGTTGATAGTTTTGGGATAGAAACAACCAACATTTCAATTTCCTCGCTTTCGAATACAAATATTTTCTTGGCAAGACAACATTTGTCCATTTAACTGCCATTGATCAAGTCTCCAAGATCGACATGGCTCGTAAGTATTGGATATCCACTCAGCCCATTGTACTCGATAAATTTGTGAGCATAGCATAAGTAGTCTTCCATTGTGGTTGAAGCGAGAGAAATTGTCACCCGAGGAAATGTCAATTGTCACAGCCTCCAACATTAGAACAACCATTATAGATTGCCCACCATGAATGCATCCACAATCATGATCCCTTGGGAACCAATGGCAATAGTTGTAACCAGACAACTTACATTCTTGTACATAGAGCCAATGCTGGTTCTACCGAACGCAGCAAGCACATGTTTTGATTTATTTATTTATTTTCAATTGAAAATTGCAAGCTAGTTTTTTTGGTCAACTGTTGATAATTTTTAACTAGTTAAAAGACCCAAAAAATTCAGGTTTAGTGCTTCAGATTGTCAAAGATAGGTGAACTTGCAGTGGTTGATAAGATCTATCATGATTTTGAATACCTATTAGGCCAATATTTTTAAAAATTTCATAGACCAGTGTAGTGCCAATTTTAGATGGGCCTATGATTTATCTTTAAAAGCATATTTGGGGTAGGTTAATCTACATTGAGAGTCTAAAATGCCATATAGTAATTACAAGACACTGTGTTATATGTATACTCAATCAAAAATTTCAAGACTCAACATATGATTTCAAAGACTCAACATATGATTTTAAGAAGAACTGGTCATGTCTGCATTGGCTTTGGTTGAAATATAGTTTATACATATACTTGAATTGAGTTGAAGCTATAACAGGCCAGGTACAATTTGAACATTAGCACATGTTAGCACAATGGACTGCCTGCATGTATATTACATTGTAATGGTTTTGTACATAGAGACAAAGGATTTTTGTACTATTAAACTTGAAATTTGGTCTGTTTATTGCTCTTGGGTGGTTGATGGTTGGTTTTTTGATGTAGATTGTGATCAATGGTCAAATTCTGATTATGTTATTGAATCAACACTACACACTGTAAGAATACGACAGGTTATGGAATAGAAAATAAAATGTTCTAATCTCAAGGCTTATATATTGAACACCAGTGCAAGGTGAAGAAATCCTAGAAAGAGAATAACACCTATGCAGGGACAAAAAAGCTTAGTAAGAGGATAAGTAGATGTAAGGTAGTGCTAGTAAATATCGGTGGTTGGTTTAAATACAGTAAGTAATGTGGATGTTAGGATAAGGCAGAGAATGCCTCATTCTCCATCCAACTCCCCACACGAGATCTTACTTGCATTGCATTGCATCACTTGCCACACAGAAGCTATTCCTCCTGAGTACACGGATATCAATGACCAATGCTCCCATCAATGGGAGAAAAAATCCATAGATAAAGTCCTACCACTATGCAGAGTCATAAGCCCTTGAACACTCGACCAAATACAGGATTCCTTGGTCCCTCACTAGCTCTGGATTCATCTACCTTCCCACCCCTATCTCGAGTTCCATGAAATGGTTGGGAACTGATGGAATGGGAACTACCCCTTCTACAAGATCCATCAATCCAGAGAAAGCACTTACTTTCCCAACCCTAGCTCTTCCTAGCCAGCAGGAGTGCATTAATAAGTTCGACTAGGCATCAGAGAAACATGGTCTCGTGGAATGCAATAATAACAAGCTATGCATGAGATGGATTTATCGAATGGGATTTTGAAACTCTCAAGCAAATGAGATCGATAGCATAAGGCCAAATTGCTCAACCTTTTCCAGATTCCATTCTGCTTGTGCCAAAATGGGAGATTCCAGACAGGGTAAGGGCGTCTATCAAGAAATAAAATAGATGGAGTTATAGTTTTTAGATGTTGTAGTTCCAATTGCATTGGTAGACATGTATGCAAAATTGAAGAAGTGTAGACATGGGACGTGAGCTGTTTGATAACAAAAAGTGAAAGGTGCATAGACAAGGCGTATGAATTGTTTCAGTAAAAAGTGGAAGCATGGACAAGGAGTGTGACTTAATCTTGAAAAAATGCCTTGAATGAATGTGATCTCAGGGCTCGAATGGCTGCAAGGTATGCACAAGATGGATTTTTTGAAAAGACATTAGAAACTATCAAGCAAATGCAATATGTAGGTGTAAAGCCAAATTCCACAACATTTACCAACAAAAAAAAACAAAAAAAAACAAAAAGAAAAAATGTGGGGCACACCTGTTGCTGAAATTAGGTCCTTCATAGAAGCTTTATTACTGTAGCTTTCCTTAGACCCTGGACCCATGTTGATTCTCTGAAAATCCCTTATTGTTATTGGAAAACCCCTTGTTTGTTGTGCTTCGTGACCCCTGTCTGCTGATCATTTTTCTCCATGTCGGTTGTCGTGTCTGTTCCTTAATGCCTTTGTTCCTGTTCTTTGGCTCTTCTATTTGTTCTTTGTCATTCAGGAATCAGGAAGCAAGAGAATTTAGATAAAGAGGGAAAAGCCTAAAAAAAAAAGAAATGCATAAGGAAAATGTGGAGGGAAATAAAAAAGTGTTTTAGAGAAAAGTGGTTTTTTATTGTCTTAATTTAAGACAATTAAAAAATTAAATCTTTTGTCTTAAATTAGTGTCTTAAAATCTCTTTGTATGTAGTAGTGATGCTTGTATCAGAGTAGTGAAAATGCAATTTCAAATAAAATTTGTTTTGAATTTACAAAAAATCAGCATGCTGAAAGGCTCACCTGGTAGATGCTAGTGTCTTAAAACCTCTTTGTATGTAGTAGTGATGCTTGTATCAGAGTACTAAAAATTCCATTTCAAATAAATTTTGTTCTGAATTTACAAAAATATCAGCATGCAGAAAGGCTCATCTGGTAGACGCAAAACCCATAACATTTTGAATTCCTGGTATCTCTATCTTTACATTCACCTGTGTTCTATGTAAAATTTTAGATCTTTTTCATCTTGTCTACTGTGATATCAAAAACAGACTTGAAAACAAATGTGAAAAAATTGAAGGTTCTTATTTAAATTCACCATTCTCATAACTGAATTGCTTGTGTATTCATAGTCACACCACCATATAATGAAATAATTAGGAATGAATTTATAGTTGTCATCAGTAGGTGGAAAATTAGTTTGAGAACACTAATTGTATCAAATCTATTGAGATAAACAATGAAAATAGACTATTAATTTACAATGATTTGTTTTAGAACGAGTTTGTTTTGCATAAAGATCTAGGGTTTTTAACAATATTACCTGTTTGCTTGTAGATGACCCATGGATTGAAGAAAATGACAGCTAGGGCATAATATTTTCTACAAAACTTTATCATTAAAAAGCCAATACAATGACCACTTCCCACCACACCCATTGTAAGCCTTCCTGCCAAAAGAAACTACATCCCAAGTGCAACACCGCGGCTATAGTAGCAAACGAGAGAGCCAACTTAGAGCCATCGAAAAGATGGGAAAACATGCATAAGTTTTTATTTTAGGGAAAAGGTGTGGGAAAATTAATTATATTTTTAGGGAAAAGGTATTTTTCCTATTGTCTTAATTTGAGACAATATAGAATTAAAAAAATAACTTAAATATGTTTAATTTCTATTGTCTTAATTTGAGATAATTTAAAATAAAAAATATAACTTAAATATGTTTAAGATAAAATTAGTATTTTGTCTTAAATTATCGTCTTAAAGGGCCCCTCTATGTAGTAGTGAATTGTTATCTTATTATTTCATAATATTCTTTGGTTGCACTATAATATGTCTACCTCTTTGTTTTGAAGCAATTCTATTTTATCCTCATTTATTTAGCAATTGTTTTGGAAAAGTTAGCAGTGAAATGTAATATTCTTGTAATCATTGTGTTGCTCCTATTCAAGACCACCTACTTTCAAGATTAAGATTAACACAGGCAAGCCTTGTTATGAATCCTTGGTTTCAAAATAAGCTTGGACAATATAGTAAATTCACCTATGCAATGAGAAATCATTCTTAACACAATAAAAAATGGTCTGGTCGCATAAAGATTTGAAAAGTAAAATTAATTGAAACCATGGAAAGCGACTTACCACAAGATTTTGCACAAATCGTGTTTGATGCAAAAAAATGGGCAGAGGTTGCAACCCTAAATCAAGTGTCATGCTTTCACTTCTCCATTTTGGTGGGGTGCCTTGAAAATAAGATTTCGACTTTCACTTTGATATTTTAGCGAGTTATACTTGAAAATAAGGTTTTGACTTTCACTTCTCCATTTTGGTGGGCTACGATTGAAAATAAGGTCTTGACAAAGGTTTTAGAGTATGTTTATTAAAATGAAAATTATGGCCAAGATTTTAATAATGAGCACATTTTGACATGTTAAGTACATATATAAAATTATTACTAGTAGTTGCACCTTGGTGTGCAATAGGTACGTCGAAGAGGTATGAAAGGTCAGTTAGAGAAAATTTTGGTGTATTTTTTTAGACATATGTGTAGTACATGAGCTTAATTGGTAGGCCATTTAGCAAATGATTTTTTTTATGTAACAAAGGTCTCAATTAGCATTCACTCAATAAATATATATTTTAAATAAAAAATTTCATTAGACAAAATTATATATTTGTAATAGTAAATTTATTACAGGAGTTCAGTTTATTTTTTCTCTATCCACCTCTCTATATCTTATATATATCTCCCTATCCATTTTATGTCTTTCTCTCTCTATATCTTATCTCTATCTCCCTCTCTCTTTTATGTCTTTCTCTCTCTCTATAATTTTGTTTGTCTATATCAAACGTCATGCTACCTTGATCATAACTCCGCAAGGACACATACCATTCTAGGATTTTTGTCTTGAAACAAGTAATCAAAAGTTAGTTTTTCTTCTCTCTATCTCTCTTTTCCTTTCTATCTCTTATATTTCTCTCTTGTATTATCTCTCTTTTTTCTATTCCTTTCTCTTTCAATCTTTCTCTCCATCTATATCTCTATTCCTCTTTATCTCTCTACCTCTATATTTCTTTGTCTCTATCTCTCTTTTTTTTTTATCTCCATCTTTATCTCTTCTATTATAATTTAACTAATTTATATAAAAATACTTGTAAACTATTTGTAATATCATTATTTTCCTCCAGTAAATGTAGAGTATGTAAACTTATAAGTAGCTTAGTATATATTTGAGAATTGTATGCATATTTATCTTCCACACTACATAGTTGGGCCCTTTGAGGAGTTGGGTATTCAATTTAGAAGAAACTTTGGTGTTCATATAATGATGACACCACAAAACAAAATAATTATTCCACAAAAAATATTAATTAGTAATTTTATTTGTAATATTTTATTATTAATTATGGTAGACTACAATTGAAAATAAGGTCTTGACAAAGGTTTTAGAGTATGTTTATTAAAATGAAAATTATGGCCAAGATTTTAATATAATGAGCACATTTATTTAGTCATTTTTATCTTTCTAATATTAGTCATTTATTTAGTCATTTAGTTGTGATTTTACCCAATGACCAAATTAGTCACTTATAAATGACCATATTAGTCATTTATTTGTCAAATTCTACTAGTGATAGTCACATGACTAAAAGTTTTAGTCATGTAGTCATTTATTTGCCAAATTCTACTAGTGGTCTTAGGGTGGATTCTGACCCTTTGCTTGAAATCTTCAATATCGACATGGCCGATATTGGTATCTGTAATTTCTTTCTAGTCTCTAATGATATTCGAATGCAAAGGCTCTCCCTAGAACTGGTACTTGAATTTGGTCTTTATCCTCCTTTCCACAAGGAGCCTTGCTTGCCTTTTTCCCTTTGTCTATTTTTGCAATTACCCTCGAGGGTCTTGTACCTAATTCCATATATCCTGCAAACAAGGGCATAATGAGCACAACCGATCATGAAAGAATGAACATTAGTTGAAATCTCATGGACAAAACCCAATTAGACAATATATCATTCATGAAATCAAACTTTTACTTCCAGATGTCATTAGTAATTTTTTGGAGGGATTTTGGACAAACTGGGTTGGTAGGGCCAGACGTTCCTGGCAAAAATGATGTTTTGAAGGCTAACAAGGTAGGGAAATCCATGTGATTTTTCCCGACTTTATATTTTTATGTTTTGAAAGGCTCATGCAAGAGAAGGCTGAACTTGAGCATGTGGGTCGAGATTGGTTTTCTAATCGGGGGTCCTTTAGATAATTTTGGGAGTACCTAGAGATACAAGGCTAGAAGGCTGTCAGGGATTCACCATTTGGGAACGACACACATGGAACAAAAAATACAGTGGGAGTGGCCCAGTGAACCGGACCCAACATTGAACTTGGCCACTAGATCTCTCTTCTAAGTTAGTTGGGCGATCAGGAGGGCGGACCCCAGAGGTTGGAAAGATGAACCTATTTTTCCTTTCGTGCTGAATGAGATGGGACAGAATCCCGGTGGATAGAGCTCGATGAGGGAAAGGATGCATGAGCTCAGCATTAGTTGGTCTTCGTGATAAATGGTGGCTCGGGACCTGAGAGGCGAAAGGACAATGCCATACGGCTATTCTGAAGGGTGTAGATGCCAGGGAAATCTATGGACAGATCTCCATGAACCGGGGCCCATGGACATGTTTGGTCAGTTAATTTTGGTGTGGTCTAATAAATAGCGAAAGGAGAGGTGGGTCCCGGAGCTCAGGTGGATGGGGCCGTGCCGCCATTTGGAATGGCAGAAATGATGCGGAGTCCCATGGGAGTGGGTCCAAGAAGTCAAAATGGAGGCCAAACTTCAAATTTTGTTGAGTTTTAAGTCTGACGGTGACGTGCCGATGAAAGTCTAGGGTAGTAGACCCGATAGGGTATCCCGCCGTTTGGTTTGATTGTAATCTATTTGCTAAGTTTAATAGTGACGAGCTGGTGCTAGCCTGGAGGGCACAAATTCCTTGTGTGAAGAACGATGGTGGCAAGGCTGAGTTTTGACTTCATCTTAGAAGATGTTTTGGAGGTTTCTTAGAATTTGAACACATGGGTTTTTTAGATG
>VDFB02152590.1:0-26928 GCA_007258455.2 Sequoia sempervirens
CAAATTTTCATTGAAAAAGTTGTGTTGCCCCACTATCCACAAGGGTGGTTACCCTTTGTCCCCTTGGAACACATTGAATTCGAAAGGGGTGGTGCTTGGATGTTCTTGATATTGCAACTAGGGTTCCACAGTCTTCCTCATCGCACTTTCTTCTTTTACTTGGATTCTCTTCCTCTTCTTCCCATACTTCTTCGTCGGATAATGCCTCTATGTTGCGTGCTTGGCCTCTTTTTCCACATTTATGTTCCAGTTCCCATTTGTCCTTACACTTATAACACAAGTTTTTCTTTCGAGAGTCTTGATGGCAAACATGTCCATGCTCCCATTTCTCCTTGCACTTGAAACATAAATCTTTTCTTCGAAGCTCTTCATGGTCATCTCTAGGAGGAAATGTTCTTTGATGTCCATCCTTCTTATAGGAGGTCTTATCTTTTGATGATATATTTTTGGAGTAACCTTTATCAAGTCGTAGGGCTTTTAAGATTGCATCTTGGAGAGATGTGGGATCAAGGGCACTTACTAGGCCACAAATAGCTTTTGATAGTCCCTCTATAAATAGGTAGGTGAGTCCTTTTTTGGTAATTCCAGGGACCATGACTGAAATTCTTTGGAATTCAGCGATATAGTCTTCAATGGTCCCTTCTTGTCTTAGTTGAGTTAATTCTTTAAAGTATCTTTCAGGGTGCTTTTGGTCAAATCTTTCAATGAGTTTTTCGGTGAAGTCATCATAGGTTGTTATGTTTTGATGGCCTTGAGTAATCAAGCCATGGTGCCACTAGTCGTGTGCAGCCCCTTCCAAATGTAGGATAGCAAATTTGATGGCATCTTCTTCTATCATTGGATTAAGAGATAGATATGTATCCAATTTTTGGATCCGTGAATGGGCGGTGATCTTCCTTGATCCATCAAAGTTGGGGAGAGTTATCTTGCCTACTTTATGATGTAAGTTTTTATTAGGTTGACCCCTCTCTCTTCTAAGGTTACTTCTTTTTCCAGCTTCACAATATTCCCTAAAGGGGATGTCTCTCTTAACTTCCGGGTCTAGTCTTGAATAGGCTATAGCCAAGTCATTTAAATTTTGGTTCTGTGTATTGATTTCTTCTTCTTCTCTGGGTGGTCCCTTCCTAGGTAGAAAGGAAGGTCTAGTTACCCTAGGTGTTGACCCTATTGGAGTTCTATTGTTATTTTCAAAATGATGGGAAGTGGCATCTCTCCCATTAGTTTGGTTAAGATTGCTTATTGTGTTGTTCATATTTTGAAGGGTTTGTAGGAGCAATTGAGTTGTTTTCTCATTTGCTCCATGAAGGCCATCAACTCATCTCCCAATTGTTCACCCATTATATTGTTTGGAGTGGGGTTATTACTTGCTGCAAGGTTTCTTTTCTCTTTCCAATGCCCTTTGAGCTCGTTGGCAAAGTTGCATCAACTATCTTTTGTCCCTTAGGTTGGCAGGATTAAAGCTTTGATACCTATTGTATTGTCCCCTAGTTGGGGTATGCTTGATTTTGCCCAAAAGTAACAATTCCAACAGTATAATTTGTTTAACAAATGGTATTCAAAAATTAAATCATTCAAAGTTATTGAACTTAAGAGTAAATGAACAATTAATATAAATAACATTGTCTATTGGGTCTAATCTATAGTTTCATTTCCAATAACCAATTAGAAAGGATTTGAAAGGAAAGCACGATAGGGCGCCCAGAGACTATCCATCACAATTAAGCCCAAGAGTGTGGCAATCACCCCTTGGCCCCAAGTGGTAGGAACTCCCGTTACCATCCAACATGGGGTGGTCTACTTGCATCGTGGAACCCAAAGACTGTTCATCACAATTAAGCCCAAGAGCGTGGCAAACACCCCTTGGCCCCAAGTGGCAGGAACTCCCATTACCATCTATCATGGGGTGGTCTACTTATATTGTGGAACCGGTTTGCTGCCTCTCCCAATCGTGCTCCCTTGCTAATCCATGCCTGATTGCTTATAGGGAAACAAATAAATTAAACCCATAATTATAAGAGCCTTAAATAGATTAGCAATTCCCATTAGTAACTAGGTTAAAGATACATAAGAGATTATATAATACAAAAACATTATACTCCATCATGATGCATACCAATCACTTATTAGATTCAATGGCTGCTGCCTTTCTGAATGCAGATATGTATTTATTATCTGATCTCCTTCGATGCCCTCTCCATTTGAAATGTTCTTCCTTTTATACCTTGTGGTGGGGAAGAGTCACCTCTTTCCACTCCTTACCTTTGTAAGGGACATATCTCTTCAAAACCCAAGCGCTGCCTTGTTTTATTACTGACTTGCTTTCCCAAGCGCTTCCTTTAATTAATTATATTTTTATTAATTATTTGCCTTTAGGGAATCACTGCTCATGATGTCCTTTATATTTTCGATCCCTTTGCTATTTTACTTCTAGCGGCGATTTCATTCTTATTGCTGCAGGGTCTTGTGGGTGGGGGCATGACATTTCCACAACAATTTAAGGAAGAAAGAATGCTTGGTATGATGGGAAAATAATGCTTTTTTTTAATAGAGCTAGAGGATTCCATACCTGTTATGAGGTAGGATTCTTTTCATTTCTCTCTTTCATTTGTTTTACTTTACTTTGAAATAAGGAGTGAACGCTTTAGATTAGATTGAAAGTTATGTTCTTAAAACTCTCTTGCTCATCCCATTCAGAATCATGTGGAACCTGGGATGGGTAGCATTAATGTAAGGACCCTAGATTTTATTGTATACAATAAATGTGTGTGTGTTCTTTCATATAGATATTTATGTTTATATATTTGTTATATTTATAGAAAACCTTGACCATCAACCAACCTTGCTCAGTTTTGACACTTATTTTACTCTAATGATTTATTTGCATGGTATGGGTTGTAGTAGAGTTGAAGATAGTTTGAATTGTAGGTGGAGGTTAGTAAAAGACAATATTTAGTTGATGTTACTCTATTATGAGCTTTGATGGCTTGGAAAAAACTATTTTTCTGATAACTATTGTAGGTTGTTTTGAAAAAATGAATGACTGAATGATGATTGTATGCAATCTGTGTGTGTGTGTTGATGATGGACACATTGTGTGAATGCTTTTTGACAACGTGAACATAAAAAATGCTATGTTACACTAGTCACCTCATTAGTGGTTTGGAATGAATTCCATTATTGTTTTTGGGCAAAGTTAACTATAAGCAAGTACTTGTCCATTTTCTGTCAGTTATTTGAGACTTACTCTTTATTGACTTCCTAATTGTATGTTGGATTTGTTTTAACTGTTTGTGAATAACATATAACTTGAGTAATCATTATTTTTGATTTGATAAGTTTGTTGGGTCTAAGATTATGTTCTATATCCGTATCATATTTTTGTGATTGGTCTCAAAGGAATAAAAAGCTAATAATCTGAATGGAAGACTTAGACTTAATTTTGCATGTTAAAAAGAAAGAAATTAGAACTTAAGTTTGTAAAACATAGTAAAAATTAAGATTTAGAATTTCAAAATTTGTAATAAAACATGTTTGAAATTAATTCTTGTGGTAGAAACTTTTGGTACTTTTTATTGTCATAATATGTTGATGAAACTAGAACATGATGTGTTTTGAGTTTGTGTGAGAAGCAATTCTTGATTGCTCTAGATTGGTTTGTGTATGCACAAATGTATGATAGCAGTTGTATTTATGTACCCATGCACAAATGAAGAGTATCATGTAACCATATCGAACAATTGTGGCAGCATACATGTATGTACACTACACCAATTTTTTCGATGTGGGCACATGATGTTTACATTATACAAGTGCTTTGCTGTACTAAAACATCTGGTATAGTTAGATAAAATACTTGCCATAATTATTGTAATCTTTCTATGGCATAAACTGTATCATATAGGTTTGAAAAAGGGACTATGAGGACAATAGGTCAATATTGTAATCTCATAATGCTACTTTCCCACTCATTCTATCATTCATAGGTGTCTATGCACAAACAAATCTAAGGTAGTTGAGAATTGCTTTTTACACAGATTCAAAACATATTGTGATCTTTCATCAACATATTGTCATCATAAAAGCAAGTACTAGAAGTTCCTCTCATAAAATTAATTTCAAAAATATCAGTATGTTTTCAAGTTCATGTTCTAATTTCTTTCTTGCTAACATGACAAAAGTTTTTCATTTATATTTCAAGTTTTTCTTTATTCCTTCGTGATTTGTCATAAAGATACAATACAGATTTTGAATATAATCATAGATTCAATGAAGTCATTTAACCAAGAATAATGACTAATCACGTTACATGTTTAACGCACAAGAGGTTTACTCATTAATCTTTATTGACAAACATCTAAAATAAACTCAAAATCCAATTAGAAGCTCGATAAACTATCCGCTCTATTTACAAATAACTAGTACAATATTGACAATTACATGGTTATGATTGACTTAGCCAAACCAACATGGAATCACTTTCTAGCCACCACTTGCATAACAATTATAGCATCATTACATAAAGCATAGCTTTCTTAACTGATATTTTATTTCTGCTTTTTTATGTTCAAGTTGTTGACACAACATAGCCTTCACACAATCTATTCACACCATACTAACTAGCAGGTTAAGGCTTATATATACACACATACACACAGACATACAATTATTCATTAATTTTTTTCGGCAAAATCTATGGTAGTTATTAGCAAAACCAATTTCATGAACCATCACAAGTTTATAATAGGGTAACCTTAACCAACCATTGTCTTTTACTAACCTCCACATACATTTCAAACTACCCTTCAATTCCTTATTTTCCACACCTCACAAACAAATAAGTAAAATAAAATGAAGTCTCAAAATTGAGCACGAGGATCGTTATTGGGTAAGGTTTCCACAACCTTATATGTGCCTACCATAAAACTTAGGGTCCCTGCATCAAATATTAAATTGAAATGGCAAAAGCAGCAAACGATATGCAACTCAAAAACAATCATATATTATTTAGGAAACTAATAGATGATTTTACATTTGATTACAGTGGATTGTATAAAGCTTCTTATTCCAACCACCCAAATAATGGCCTTATGGGAACCTATTTCCACACAACTAACTACTAACAAATTTTTATTTATTCACTAACACTTATTTATTATTCACTAACATATATTAATGTGCTATAGGTAATATATTTCCAACATTCTCCCCCTATTGCACCACTTTGGACAAAGGTAGGAATGTTAGTAGTAGACTGGACACAACCACCCAAATAGGCACCTGATGAACCAAGACACAGAAGCACAATTCACTAAGGTATCACACTAAGTAGGACACACCTAATAGATCATATTTGTGGATGTTTTGGTCAGCTGCCCCAATCTTATGTACAATATGAGAGAACGAATCCTATCTCAAGAGGGTAAATTCCTCCTTTGAGAGAACAAACCCCTCCTCCAATGCACAATGAGGGAACATCTCTTCTGCCACAGTACAAATGGCTCCTCTGGTGTCCAATGGGAACAAATACCTCTTCAAGTGTACAGTAGGAACAAATCCAACAAAGGTAGATAGGGACCACACACTAACCACAACACTCTTCCTGTGATTAGGAATAAACATCTTGCCCACTTGTAATATCAAGAACTGCCTTTCATATGTTTTTCAGTGGCAAATAAGATAATGGATTCTTCAATCCATCTTTTACAAATTCAACAAAGAACTCTTAACATCATAATGTTTCATCAGTCTTCCATCGTGGTTAACCTGCTTTGATACCAAATTGAAATGGCAAAAACTATAAAAATATGCAACTCAAGAAACAATTGTATATTTTTTGGGATACCAACAGCTGATTTTACATCTGATAATAATGGGCATTATGAAGCTTATCATTCCAACCACCTGAATAGCCTCCTTACGGGAACTTCTGCCTACTATTAACAAACTTTTGTTTATTCAGTAACACTCATTTATTATTTACTAACCAATGTTATTAAGATGTAATATATTTTCAACATGCTATCCATCATAGGTTTCATTTGAGTCTAAAAGGGTTGAGTCTGAAGGCTCAAAAAATATAAATTCTATTCTAATCTAAAATCCAAACTCCTTATTTCACAAGTAAAGAAAAACAAATGAACTGGAGAGATGAAAGCAACCCTACTTGGGAATAGGTACAGAATCCTCTGGTTCTGCTAAAAATTCCAAGATTGCCTATGAAACTCTCTTCTTTCTTGTGCCAAAATGCAGAAAGATTCATAAATAAATAGTCCATTCCTTTGCTGTCATGTCCCTTGAATTGGGTAGTTTTCATGCATGGGTTTTAACCATAGTTTATCCAATTCACTTTCTATTTCTCTCCTTATTTCCAGCCACAAATCAATAATGAAATTTCCAAATTTAGCATGCTGTCACCAAAACTTTAGTTGAACCAAACAAAGATAACAAAGAGTGATTGCTGTAAAAATTTAATGTGAGGTCAAAACAATAGTTACATAGTGCATGATAGGGTTAGAGCAGGCTTAGTTTTTATGTTTATAAATTCAATAATGCTTATTTTAAAATACATCTATTTTATATTTTATATTATATGTTTATATAATATATATTATATATCTATATAAGTAATTGCATATATATTATCAATAATACATATATTCATGTATATATCAATGTTTTAAAATTTTACAAGTACATATATTCATGTATATATCAATATGTAACTCAACCATGAATTATGAGACAAGTCTACTGAAGAAACTTGTGAGTATGTTGTGAGTTACTTGTTGAGACTTTGTCATGATTAGCTTTAGCTTAGTGAGTCTAATGAACTCGATTGCAACAGATATAACCGAAAATATTCTGTAAAACCCTTATGGTTTGTCTTTTTTGTCTTCATTAATTTGGATCTCAGCATTATGAATTGATTGTCCAGTAATTGGAAGGATTTATCAATGGTTGTTAAAAGTGATAAAATTCCATAGTTACACCACCATCAGGGATGGGGGGACGGGTTTCTGGGATGGGGGTGTTAATGTTTGGTAGCTTCGGGAGATATTTTCTCCTTAATTAAGGCTGGTGGTGTACATATTACAAATTATATTTTATATTTAATGTTGATGTATTAGCGGCAGGAGGTATCTTCTAGCAGCAGAGACATCTTCTTTAAATAGCTGTTATGACAAGCTGGCTGACCCACATGAAATGTCTTATTTAAGATGGTTGACATGCAATAGAATCTTAGGTCAGACATGCAAGAGAATCTTTGTATGAAATGTATTTGTAACTGCTCCTAAAATAGGCAATTGTAATGCTCCTAGTGCGTCTCCTTTTGCATGCACATGCAAGTGACGATTCCCTATTTTGGGATTGATTCTTGCTTAAGTTAAGTGGTTATTTCAAGAAGAGTTCTCCATCTACAGCAGATTATTATCTTTTGAAGAGCAGATTGAAATTACAAAGAAAAACAGAGTTCTTTTGTATGCATGTATCTATGAGAGATACTATTCTTCTGTGGGTCAAGTTGTAAGCTGTTTTCTGCTATTTCATTTAATATAAGAGAGATACATTTGTGGCTGGGTTTTTCTCCCTCATGAGGAGGGTTTTCCTAGGATATATGCTGTGTTATATTGTTCATGTCTTCATGTGTTTGTGTTGCATTTTCTGCTTTCTGTTAAATCTGATCCTAAAACATTAACAGGGGGGACAAAGGGGCCTCAATTTGGGGACGGTGGGAGGAGGGAGGTGTATATACTATATACTATACACATGGTACTTAAAATGCTAGTTATGAAAAGATGTATAAGACTATTAAGAAGTAAAATACCAAAATTGCAAATGCCTAATTGAAATACTAAATAGTAAATACTTGAACATTGAAGTTTTCAATATCGAATTACTAATTAGAAATTAGAATACCAATACTACATAAAATTTTAAATTATCGAATCGGCAAATGGAAGATTTCCATTATATGATATCAAAAATATTTGATCATAAAGATGATTACAATGAGTAGCATGATATCAAAACAAGTACAAAATCAAAACTTCAAAATGTGTTAATTTTTTTTTAAACATGTCCTTGAAGTTGCCGCCACGGGGGACGCTTGAGGGATGCACAGGCGTCCCCCTCAGCGTCTCGGGAATGCCGGGATGCTCGAGGGATGCACAGGTGTCCCCCTTAGCGTCCCGGGAACGCTGGGACGTCCCTGGTGGCGAGTGGCAAAATTGGTGGCGCCGTTGGGGACTTGGGAACGCCATCCCCACGTCTTGGGGACATCCCCGTTTCGGGAACGCTTGGGATTTGGGGGGGGGACACATACTCGGGGTACACTGTAAAATTTCGAAAAGTGGCATGTGCCATGAAGGTCCTTGTGGCCTCAAAGGCCTTAATTTCCATGAGGGGTGCTACCCTTTGATCCCATTGGAGTCCTCTACTCATAGACCTTTTTGCTAGTTTAAAAAAGAAAAGAATAGGATTATTAAGTTTAGATGATGTAAGCCTTAATTTCCTTGTTTTAATGAATATTTCAGTCGATTTTAGTTTGCCAATTCTTTTTTGATAAAATTTTGATTACTTGTAATTCCATTTATACTCTTGGCTTCTCTAAATTCATTCTTTATGCTTCTAATGCATTATTTAAGTTTATTTTGTGTATTTAAATAATATATTTTTATTTGATAAATTTTTTTTTTTATAAAAAGGGGTAAAAACTTTATTGATAAATGGAAACCAGCATTACACACAAGTCAAAGGCAAAAGCCCGAAGAACAAAAACCCAACAGAGCCAAAAACCCAATCAGTCAATGCCGCCTTTGTCTTCCGTGAGAATCCTCTCCAAATCCGGACTTAGCTCCAGAGGCAGCTGAGCCCAATCCTCAATCTTCCAATCCTCCTGATGCTCTGAAGCCCACTTGGCCAGACAATCAGCCGCCCTATTCCATTCACGCGGAATATGGACAAAAGACACCCTCTCCATAAGATTACCAATCTGCAAAATTTGTTGCACCAACACCGCCAACTGCCAGTGCACATTCGACGTTCTTCCTTTATTGAGTAAATTAACCAGAACCTGTGAATCAGATTCACAAATAACCTTGCGCCACCCCAGCTCATAGGCCCTTTCCAAGGCATGAAGAATCGCCCAACCTTCCATGAGGTTGATAGTTTGTGTCCCCTTATGAATGGAGAAAAGAAAAACCACCGAACCAGAGGAGTCCCTACCAACCCCCCCAACACCAGCAGGACCAGGATTTCCTTTGGAAGAACCATCAGAATTAACCTTCAAAATACCAACAGGGGGGAGCAGCCATCGCCCTTGCCGCTGAACACGCTGCCCCACCCTCCTACCTCTCTGGCCCCACGAAGCATTAGGGGTAAATCCCATTTTTATTTGATAAATTTTATTAGTGTGATTCCAATTCAAATTTTTGGGCTGTTGAGTATTAAGCCAAATTTGAGTATTCGAATTATAGTATATACATAAATATACATATTTATATAATATTATAATATCAATAAATTAGTTCACCTGCAACAAACTTGACACCTAGAAATAGTGCTAGGAGAACATTTCTGATTCTTAAAAATGTTGTAATATGACTAATTAGGCTCATGTTAAAACCTTGCTATGAGGGATCAATAATTCAAATGCACAAATATGCCAAGAATTATTTCTTTTATGGAAATATGGTTATATGGAATGTGCCAAAAACAATCTAGTCATGTCAAACCACAATGAAATGCAACTTGGTTTGGGTGGTATCAATATCTGTTGAGCTTTTTCACTTAATCAACATTGATGCCAACTACCCCCTCATCTTTGCCCACTGAACAAAAAGTGTAACACCTCACAAAATAGTCAAAATGATAGTAGTTGTTTGTATAAAACATGTGCTTGAATAAGAAAATAGATAATGAGTCATCATTAAGATAGTATAAACACACAAAATCAATCAGTAGTATGAAACAATAACATCATCGAACCTTAACAGGAATGCCATAACAGCAATTTCTAATGTCTATTTGACTCCAAATTTCAAGGGCAATCAGTCAATCAAAATAAGTCATATAGTCTTTTGGGAATGTGACAAAGGAATGCCTCTTATTGTTCACGTAGTGGCCCATATAAGCTTAATGTAATTTTTTCAAAAAGAAGTTAGTCTACATCATAGTGTTTTAATATAAGTAATTCTAACATGGAAACCTAATAAAGAAGACCTAAACAATAGAGGGTGATGGTTAAAGAAATGGAACTTCAAACTTCGTGTATGGCTTCTAGCCATGTATGTAGGTACAGGATGAGGTAGATAACAAGAAATTACGGTGGATGCTTATAGAAAGAAAGGAAATTTGAGGAAAGCTTCATTTGGGAGGAGAAGAAAAGAATGGGGAAGAGGACCATAGCTGGAAATTGGCCACCTAAAACAAAGGATTATCTATGGTAAGAAGCATATAAACTATATTTTTTCAAGTCTTCTTTCATGTGGATGCAAAAAAGGGATGACTTGAAGTCATAAATGAGTAGGAAGGCTTAGGCTAGATGGACCAACAACATCATCATTTATTATCATGAAATGGACAATGTAGGCATTGATGATGCTTAAAGGAGGATGCCCATGATTGAGGGGTTGAGGTAGGATAATACTAGGTAGAAGTCTAGTAATCCCTCTAGAATCTCTCTTAACATCCACAATTGATGAACCTTTCGTGGTAGAGATAAGAATTGTAATGTGTACTTGTCTCCATTCCTGGTCTATTGATAAGGAGAATGTTCTTGATTGATGTCATAATGAATTGGACATATTTCACTTAGATTCAGATTGGGGGGTTTGGGTGCTCTTATTGATGAGCACAAGGTGATACTAAGAGGTGAGAGTGAATTAGTATCTTGTCCTGTCCCCAAAATTACATGATTTGAATTGTTGAGGGAAAACACAAGTGTTTTTAAACACTATTTTCTGCATTTATTAAATATTTAAAATAATAAATAATAAAATAAATTTAAATCATTTAATAATAATATTTAAATTTTGGAATCATTATCTCGGGCCGACCCAATGGAAGGCCACTATATATATAAGTGCATTTGTTCTTGTGGGGCATCACGAATTTGGTCATCTGGATCCAAGCCGATTTGCTGAAGGACGTAGCCCCCTTTGCTGGTCGCTCACAGGTTGGGATGATACCCTTAACCTGTGAATTCATGCCTTGCTTCTATTTCATTTCGCATATTCCTAAATTCATGCCATATTTGCCAAGTCTTGCACAAAGTTTTTGAGCCTTCTCTTACATTGCAGGGCGATTGTGAAGGGGGTCAATCACCCATCTTTGTGGTCGGGCCTTTGGCCCTAGCTACAAGCCGTCATCTCCCACATAGTGACAATAGACGCCATACTGTTCCAATTGAGACTCGTGCATCTATTGCCATGAATTATTATCTCGTGCGAATTGAGTATTTTGCCCAAGCATTTGATGGATTGACAAAGGAATGATCGCAGACCTGAAGGACCATCATATGGCGACACATCCATCTGGGGAAACCAATTGAGAAAGACAACACCAGTTATTCACATCATTCTGTGGATAAACACATTCTCGTGAATTGGTGAATCGGGACATACTCGGCTAGGATTGATTGGCTTTGTGTCATTTGGGATCCGACTCAAACAACGATATTATATGTAAACGATTACAGTGAGGCCCGTGCATGATCCGGTTTAGTTTGTTGTATCCTTGCGTTGCGACTAGCACTTAGCTTTCGTTGTGGCTGTGAGTCTATAATTATCAGGTTTCTCTTGGTATCACAGAGTTGGTTATACATCACTCCACATATTATAATTTTCCAGGTCATACAATAATTTTGTCTCAGTATGTTTGAGTAATCACTATGGGCGCTGTGAGTAAAGTGTGAGTCGTCTGTTATCTATACCAAGTATGTGTATTTTCCTGAAGATCAATTAACGTGTATTTTGTTTCTAGTTAGCATCTCTATATGCTCTTGTAAGACTCGGGGGTCAGAATCAATTATATTTTACTATGCATATTGATCCTTTGTATTCGTGGATGGTGTTTATGTAATTTTGAGTGCAGTTTACCATATGGAGACCTGGGTTAATGTTCATGATTATGCCAGATTTGAACTACATTGCTACTGTGTGTTTGGTGTATGTTCATTTGTTTTTTGTGTTTAGTTATAATTGTGACTCCTTCCTGAGCAAGGATATTACATCTTTCCACCTTTCTATAATTCTCCCTCCTTTTCATTAATGGTAAAGGGATATTCATTATACCTCTATCTCTTGTCTTCTATGGTGTCATTACATCAATGGGAACTCAAACATAAGTATGACCATCATAATTTACTATTGCACATCTCTTTCTTCTTTGATTGTCTCAAGTCTTTTATACAAGAGTATTTTCTATCTTTCTATAAACTCTGCCATTCTTCACATTGTCGTCAAATGCTTTGTAACATTCTATCATTCATACATGATCTTTCTTATTTGATTTCCACTCTTGCTCATCAAAACATTGTCATGTTATAACCTTCTAGCTTTTCTCTCATCTTGATATCAATTCTTCTTCACTTTAGTATAAGGTAATTTGCTATTATCATATGATTATCAATGTGTTATACTTCTTTTGCCTTTGATGACTATGTTGTCACCATGCCCACTTTATCTTGTCTTTAAAAATGCTGCCATGCATCATTTGTCAATTGTCCTGTCATGCATGTTGTGAACTATATTTTGCTGGAGTGTTTATGATTTTTACTCAACCTTCTAATCTTTCTTTTCCCAATCATATCTTCTCTTTCTCTACTAATTCTTCCCCTTTGATTCATGACAACGGAATGCTTATATAGAATATGCCTTAGCTGATCTATCTTGATTTGTCTTCTCCATGGAGCTAAAATAATGCAATTGTTAGCTTCTCCTGAACTCGTACATCTCCTTAAGGACTTAGTGATATCTCTTGTGCATGAAGCACAAGCATAGATTCTTCCTTTTTCTTATTATCTTGCTCTTGTTTCCTTTTCCATACTTTTACAATTTCTTTCTTATGATTATCCATGGCTTCCACTTTCTTGTTCTGCTTAGGGTATTCCACAAAATCACTTCTACATAATCATGCCATATGCCCATAGTTGTTGCACTTGTATAAAGATTTATAGCTGCTTATTGAGAACTCATAAGCATCTTGGTTCCATCCATCATTTCTTACTTGTGTTTTACAACTTCTTGCCTTATGACCTAGATGGTTGCATTTATAACATATGATGTCATCCTTTCTCTTTGGCAAACCATGAGGACCTCTATTCTTGATCCAACCACTATTTCTTGCATGTGCCCAACAATCTATCGCTTTATGACCAAAGTTATTGCAAGAGTAGCAATAACCATAAAATGAATGTTGAGACTTGTTCATTTGTGCTTGCTTTGGAGGAAATGATCTTGTAAATTTATCCTTGTTGTCTCTATGAGGAACATTAGTTTTCTGTGGGACATTGTTTTCCTTCCTCTTATTATTCAAATTATTGATTGAGCCTTTTAGAACATCTATATAGCCTTTTAGTTTTTTCTCATTTCCTTTCTTTTGTTGCTCATTTGAAGATTGATCTACCTTTGCATCATGACCAAGACCTGTCTTTATGCATGATGATTTTTGCCCATCTATAATATCATCCATGATTTGATACTTTTATCAACCTTGAGGCTCCTATTTGGCTTGGTATTTGTTTTCTCTAGTGCTGTCCTCAAGTAACTAATTTCATACTCATACTTCTTACAATATTCTTCTTTTACTTTCAATTTAATTCTTACTTCTTCCTCGATCCTCTTTGCTTCTTCAATTTTGACTTTTAGGTCTTTGATCATCATCTCCGCTTCTCCAAGGGCTTGTGACACTTTTTGCTTGGGATTCACTTTCTTCTTGAACTTTTGACTTTAGACATGCATCTCTTCTTTTAAGTGAATGAATCTCATCATACACAAGATAAATTTCTTCCTCAAGATCCACTTCTTCATCAACCTCATTCTTGGCATGTTCTTCTTCATCTCTTTCATTTTTATCACCTTTTTCTTTCAAAGCCATGAACAATACTTCTCTTGAATCTTTCTCTTCTTTTCTTTTGTCTTCTCTTTTGACCTGCACACATTCAGAAACACAATAATCAGTTTTATCACAATTAAAACATTTATACTTACCTTTGTATATGCCGGATTCTTCTTTGAGCTTTCTATTGATATGGGCTTCCTTTGTATTTGATTCATCGCTGGAGCTATCACTTGATTCATGCTTTTTATTACCCTTCTCTTTTGATGCTTTGGACGTTGCCTCTCTTTTAGATGATTTCTCTTCTTCTAACTCCATATCTACTTTTTCATCATATTTTCTTATTTCAACATTTTCTTTTCTTCACTTACAAGGTCATCTTCCTTTTCAAATATATCATCTTTCTTTTCTGTTGCCATGTGTATTCCAAGTGCCTGTTAGTTTTATGATCAGATGTAAAGCACAGAAAATTAATTCAAAAATCAGACACAAGAACACAGCAGATACCCTGGGAAAACCCTCCTCTTGAGGGAGAAAAACCCAGCAACAATATATCACTTATATATTGAATTATCACAATGATGATCTCCTTACAAGAGGCCAATATGAAGGCCTATATACAAGCGTCAATATTATGATGCACACAGAAACATATAGAGACAAATTGCTGATCAACTCACAGCCTTCAATAATGCCGAACTTAATATTTGATGAACTTCAATCTGCCTTGTACAAATTTGCGCCAAGTAGAAGGAATGCAATAACAATAAAATTGATGAATGGAGTGATCACCAATCAAGCATATATACAAGAGGAGAGGGAAGTCGTGCCTCTTCAAATCCAAGAGTCGGCCCAATATGAAGGGACGTGTTTCCAATAAGTGCAAGGTCCGCCTCCATAGAAGATCGTGCCTCCAAGACAAATCGAGCCTCTTCATTAATTAAATATAACAAATATTAAATGTCTACAAAAGACGCGTCTCTTCAATTCATCTCAAGTCGGCCAAGAGCAAGGTATCGAATATAATAATCACAATTCAAATAGCCGTTAGGCTAGCATTTGAATTGTCTTCAATCACGCAGACCTGGAAGAAGCAGCCCGACGCTGCTAATAACATCAACAATGCCTACACATCATGTGCATTGATTTTATTGGTGCTAGTTGATTAATATTCTGCTTAGTATTTCCGTTTCTCTTATTTCCTTTTCTTTTTCCTATATGTACTCTTAAGATCTACCTTCTAGAGGTTAGGCTATATTTGAAGGAACCCGCTCTGATACCAATTGATGAGCACAAGGTGATACTAAGAGGAGGAGGTTAGGGAGGGGGAATCAATATCTAACAATCTTTTACTTTTCAAAACTTAACCAATCACAATGAAAACATTCAAGTAAGATCTAGCAATTAAGAACACAATGAGAACACCGATTTATGTGGAAACCCTTGTAGGAGAAAACCATGGCAAAATATTGCTTATATATTATATATTGATCTTCTTCTTGTAGGCTCCAACCTACTAGAGACTCCAATCTCCACTTGACTGAATTATAGGCTCCAACCTATTGGAGGCTTCAACCCCCACTCTATTGAACTCCAACCCTGCAAGAGGCTTCGACTTTGATTGGATAGGCTCCAAACTATTGGAGGCTCCAACCCCCATACAAACTGAGCTTCAACCTAGCAAGAGGTTCCAACCTCTTTAATTCTTCAATGTTGATATGATAAACTCCTTCACCAAATCTGATACAAACACAAATCTGATCCAACTACAACTTCTCGTCCTTCTCAAATCTGAACACACACCATGCAATATCCTTGATCACATTTCACACAATAAATTTTTCTCACACATCTGATCACAAATGACAAATCTGATCCACACTCAAATGTTAACCTTCCTTCCCAAATCTGATCACTATCATGCACAATATCTCTCACAAATCTGATCCAATCTATGCACGAATTCTTTTCATGCAACTGATCATAATCATGGCAATATCTTCACATAGTTTTCTGCCTTACCATCTGCTCAAATTCACTTCACAATCTGCTTTTATTCTTCACATATATTTGTTAGATTTGCATTTCTCATTCATATATGGGCTGCACATGTGCTCAAAATAAAACTGAGTTACACTTCATATTTCTGCCTATTTTATCTTTTTAATCTGCTCTTTTAATCAGATATAAATCATTGAATTGTTGTCCTCAATACACCTTTCACACCCCGTTTATATTACTCCAAGTGAGGTGACTTTTTAAGAAAGGTGTGTCTATTACAAAGAGTAATGGCTCTTCAATGAGTCATACTTCCTCAAAACAAATCGTTGTCCTTTTATCCCAAACTAAATTGCATCCTTAACTAAAATAAGATCGCTTCCTTTGTTAATGATCTTCTACTTCATACAAATTGTGCCTCTTAGTGATTTCTGCCCCTTTTTGTCTTCTTTTGATTGCACTTATTAAAGTCATCGCTTCCTTAATTGCTGCCCCTGTTTATTATATGCAAAACCGTGTCATATCGTATTTGTTTTGAACTCACCTCACACATATTAACATCCTCC
Source organism: Sequoia sempervirens (assembly GCA_007258455.2). Classification (NCBI taxonomy): domain Eukaryota; kingdom Viridiplantae; phylum Streptophyta; class Pinopsida; order Cupressales; family Cupressaceae; genus Sequoia; species Sequoia sempervirens. The sequence continues at coordinate 16,623 of VDFB02152590.1, forward strand.
TTGCCTTATTTGTGGCATTCCATTTGAGAGGGTGATCGGCCACTTTGGAAAACAAGTTTTAAATTAAAATTAAACTTTATTCAAATGTAGTCGCTGCCTATTTAAATTCTCGTAGCATCCCTCTATGTGGTCGGCCAGATTAAAACCTTTTTCCATATCTTAATTGCACTTTTTGTCTTTTCTTAATCTCTTCACTTTATGGTCTTTTAAATAAGACATATTTGTCTTATGTGGAGTGCTCATTCTTATGTAGTGTTGTGACCTTTTCACACATCGCCCCATTGCAAATGGGGACCCTTTGTTTTTGCTTTTTTGGGTTTTCGCCTTGGCGTCGCAACTACTAATCACCAGTCTTTTTACAATGAGGAGTTAAGAGTTTCTGAGAGTCATCTGAGTCAAATAAAAAATCTAAGCCCGAAACCATGCCTAAACGTCATCAGAATGCTTAGAAGGCCTGGAGGACGAGTATCCCCTGTCCATTGAGTCAATTTTGACACCTACTTTTTAGGGATTTTCACTCTGGCCCTCTATTTTTTAGGGACTTTATTTTTGGCACTTTTAGCCTATTTTGGACTTCCTATTTTTTAGGGATTTATTTTTTGAAAGTTTCTATTTTGGGAAGGTTTCTATTTTTGGAAAGTGCCAGGGTCATGGTTTCAACATTGTCATCTTCAAAAGACCCCCGAAAGTGGAAATAAGTGAGAAATTTCAGATGAACCAGATGAAGGCCAAAAAATTGCGTTGGTCATGGCATGAACTTGTGACAAGTCCACCCAAGCTGGACTAGAGAAGATGCTAGAACAATGGCCAAGTCCGCCCACCAAGGATGAATCATGGCACAAGTATGGGTAAAGTCCGCCCAAGCTTGAACAAGACATGGCATAAGCACATGGGAAGTCTGCCATAAGAAGATGAGGAAATGGCATAACACTTAGCAAAGTCTACCCTTGGAGAGGTCCCAACACTAAGTTAAGTCCGCCAAGAGAAGTTTGAGATGGCTTAAGACCTTGCCAAGTCCGCCCCATGAGGAATATGTTATGGCTTGATCCTAGAGAAAGTCCGCCATGCCTAGATGGAAGTGGAAAGAACTCACTAAGGTCTGCTAGCACTTGGAAGGAAAGATGGAAAAACATCTTGGAAGTCCACCCAAAACATCAAGGGAGAATGGAAGGAAGTTTGGAAAGTGCGCCCAACATGGAGAATGACAAAAGGTTCATGAAGTCCGCCTTTGGACATGTCAAGACCATTGCAAAATCTGCCCTCACTTGGAAAAAGAAAATGGCAAGAAATCTTTCTAAGTCCACCCACCATATGGAAAGAATTTCTTAAAGTCCGCCAGCCCTTGAAAGGAGAAATGGAAAGAAACTTTGGAAGTTCGCCTTGCCCAAGGAAGTGGAGAGAAACCTTGAAAGTCCGCCAATACTTGAATGGATGAATGGAAAAACTAGAAGGAAGTCCGCCATCTTTTGGAAAGGAAGTTAGAAAGTCCGCCATAGGAAGAAAGATAAATGGAATGAAGTTTTCAAAGTCCGCCAAGACATGGATAGACCATCTTGAACTCTGCCTTGCACTTGTCTAAGTAGACCTAGCATGGAGAACAAAGTGTCAAGCACATCATGAAGTCTGCCATAGACAAAGAAAGACATGTCCAAAAGAGAGGAAAGTCCTACCTTGGTACTTAGAAAAAATGGCGAGACAAGAGGAAAGTCCTACCTTGGCACTTAAAAAGGATGGCAAAGACAAGACAAAGTTTGACCTTGCTCAATGGATGGACGGCATAAGCAAGAGAAAGTCCGACTTTTCCCAAGCACAGCATGTCCAAACCTTTATAAACTCCAACTTCCCTTGATCTAGGCATGTCCAAAGCAACTCAAAGTCCGACTTACCTCAAGGAGTTCTCCAAGATCAAGATAAGTCTACCTAGGAAGGAAATAATCATGGCAAGACCAAAGTAAAGTCCGCTCAAGGAGAAAAATTCAGAAAATTGACCAAGTGTTGGAAGGAAAACAAGAGGAATAAAGAGGAAAAGTAAAGAGGAAGTGAATAAAATCCTTGTCCAAGGATGGAATTTGTCCTACATGGCACAAGCCGGATTCAGAATTGAAGGCAAGTCCACAGGCAAAGTTCATTCGAGCATCGAGATGGCCAAAATCTTGGCTAAATGTTGAATAGTCTGTGTGAAGGTGTTACAAAATGAACTTGAGTAGCCAAAATTTGGCTAAGTATGGGAAATACTTCACAGAGAAAATTCCAATTTCCTCCATTGTGGCGAAAGCACAGAGGCATTCTTCTCCAAATTCAAGGTGCTTGTAGGAATTTCAAAGCAATCAGGAAAGAAAAGTTTAATAACTTCAAGTCTAAACAAGTGCTCCAAGGCGAGACTTCCAATACAGGTGAGAAGAAGAAATCAAAGTCTCAAAGCGAATCCAAGATCAAAGCTAGGAAGGAACAAGCGCAAAGGACAAAGTCGTTAGCAAGGAAAGATATTCTAAGGCAAGCACTTGGAAGTAAAACAGAGTGACCAAGGAAGACATCCAACATGTTGAGGTGGCTCCTCGTCATCTTCCAACCAATCAAATTGTTCCAAATCAACATGCAACAACTTTCTATTTTATTGTTGGTTCACATTTAGCAAAAAGGACAAGTGTCCCTGAATGTAATTTTCTTATTAGTCGAGAAAGGAGTTAGTTGTGACCAACCCTAATAGGGGTTTTATTTTAATCTTGGCCGTTGATCCTAAATCAATCTTGGCCATTGAATTGTAATTGGGGAGCCTATAAATTGAGCTCACCCCTCATTTGTAAAGCATGAGAACATGTTGCAAAACATGTTGAGATAAGTAAATTGTTGCATATAACTGCCAAAGTAATAAGTAATACATTGTTCGAATTAATGGGGATTACTTCTTTATTTTGGAGTTTGCACGGTTCTTATCCCTCATCATAGTTAGATTTTATTTCATGTATGTTAGATGAATGCAAGATTTGATAAGTATTGATTATGGTGAAACTTTTGCTCATACTTTCTTTGAATGGATGATTTCGTTCAATGCGTAAAGTTAGCCCGAGCTTATTTTGTGGATGCTTAACTTGTGTCTGGATAAATATTGTTTGATTTGATGGTAGTTATTCATGACGTGAAAATCATAAGCACACTCCCTTGAAGATTGCACCCACTTTGTGTAGTCGTCGTTGAGCGTGGCGAAGCAAAGCATGGTTATTAGTTTCACCAAGTCAATACCGTCTCTTGAATTCTTAGGAAGTAGATTAGAACTTCTAAACCCTTATCTCTTTTTTATGTTTGATCCAAGACCCAAACAACGGAGCTTCATTGCCTAAACCTTCATTGTGAATTGAACAAGCCTAGCATAAGCCCCTTTGTGTTACCAACATATCACAATGACCATTGAGCTTATCCACATGTCAAGACCTGACATAAGGAACCTTGGAATCACCATATGATCTTCTCGCAATCTTAGCATACGCGGTGGTTTTTCAAAAGAGGATAGGGTGTCTTTGGGAATTTTATTCTGATGTTTGGTGTGTCACAAAACACGCATCAACATGTAGCATAAGTTATTTCTTGTAATCTCTCCTTGTGATTTTCTTTAATCGTATACCTTCTTCAAATCGTATTACTTCATAATCTCTATTTGGAATAAGACATTTTGTCTTATATATATATGAAGCTTCATATGGAAGCAGGTCGGATTTTAATCCATCCTTCTTAACTTGTATTTAATTCTGCCTTATTACAATTTCTTGAATCTTTTTAATACAGCGATTTATGGCCTTTGGCCTATAATGGTTTCTTCTTCTTGTATTAGTGAATTCCATTGTGACACCAATAACATCTTTCTTGACATCAATGATTGTAATCTTATCAACAATCTTCCATACTTCTTTGACGTTAATGACAACCATTCCAACAATCTCCACAATGATCTCTTAGACGTCAATCTTGCCAACAATCTTGGTCTTATGTCTTTGACATTAGTGACACCGATCTTGTTCATGTACCTTCTTAACGTCAATGACAACATGCGTATGCACCTTTATCATCAATGACAAACCTTACAACAGTAGTCATATGCAACGATCAAAATTACCTCATTGAACAATCCTAATTTGAGTGTGAATGGGATATGTGATAGGAGCTTGACTTTTCCAATGCTTGTGATGGGCTGAGTGAAGGAACGTTAAACTTGACAACTCTAAGGGTCCATTGGAAGGATTTAAATTTGAGAATGATAGCCTCATGAAGAAAAATGATCTAGCATCTTTGATCCTATTAATGAAGCAAACTTGATAGAGAATCAGTTGAGTCTCTATATAGATATTTATATCACCTTTAGATGTTATACTAGATAGGGCACTTGAAAAATAGAATTCTCCTCAATATTTACCTTATGGAGGAATTAGAGATGGAAAGTCCTTTCACACCATGCAATTTGGTGTCCACTTACATCTCATAATTGGCAGGATCACACCCTCAAATGGCCTAGGGGAATCCTAAAGTCGCATGACCAATGATCCTGGAAAATGTCAAACTAATTCTTGATGCCATCTATCATTCATAAGAACTATATAGCATAGAAAACCAACTTGGTGTTTTGAGTAGATCTGGAATAAATGTTCAAGTGTCTTGAATGCATTATCAATTTTGACAACCTTATTGATTATATCCTTATAGAGGAGAATGTGAGGGGTATCCAAGGTGTACCTGAATGGTGGAATGTGATCAATAGAGATTTTAATATATTGAAGGATGAAGGCTGTCTGAATACCAACAATGTTGATACCTAGTTGTAGCTAAAGAGGCAATTGTCTGAAAAGAATCTAGAGCCAAATATGGGTGCCTCTTTTGACCTGACGTTGAGTCATCCGAGGATTTGACTATTGAATGTAGAAAATAAGTTTTAAGGTATTATTAAAAACTCATCTTGAACAATGCATGCATCAGGTAGTCATCCATTTGTAATGAATCAGACTATGAAGTATTAGAGTTTTTAACTTGCTCAATATAAGTTGACATGGTATGTCCAAACTAGGGCCCTAAACATCTGAACCATATAGAACCATAAACTTGATGACTGCACTGAAGAGGCATATCTGTGAAGGTATATCTAGGAATTGCAACAAAAAACACTAGCATTTTAGGACAAAAAGTGAGGCATATCCCTTCTCCATACTGTACTGCAAAGCAGGCTTCAAATTGAAACAGGGTCCCCAAAATTGAACTACCTGTGAGTAGTTGTAATCTCCATAGGTTCTGTTTTGTAGAAAAAATTGGAACTTGGAATAAGAATCTCTAGAAGTGCATTGAGGGTCACCACAAGTCGGGAAAGCTTGCAAAATTGATCATAGGCATTGAGTTTTCTTAATAAACCATTGACATAGCTAGTGGCGAGGACTCCCATGGTAGTGAAATTCTTTCTCAGAATAAACTAGCAAACCAAAAGATAAAGATTCTTTTCAATTAATTGGGAAAATTGTGGTTAGGGTTAAGAAAAAATCAGAATAAAATAGCCCTACAAATCAGAAAAAAACATAGAAACCCTATTTTTTGGACCAAAATATAACAAAAAAAAGCAGTTAAAAATCAGAGGTTGACTGATTAAAATAAAAAAACGATTCTTTTAGAAGATAAGATTGAAAAGGGACAAGTGGCAATTAATTGGGATAAATCGGTGATTTCAGCTACCATGAGGACAACATAATGAACAAAAAGAAAAATATCAATTAAGGCATGATGTAATAAACAATCTATGGCAAGGTAAGTACATTGCCGAGGAAAGTCCAAATTGTCATCTATGTAAATATAAAAAAGGGTCGGCAAGAGAAGGCAGCCATGCTAGAATCCAATGGTACTAGAAACAAATTTGAACAAATCATAGGGTTTCAAATTCAACCATCTCATAGAATGATGGAGAATTTATTTGATGAATAATGGTGGGCATCAAGAATTTAAAATTGCTTCAAGGCAAGAAATAGATTTTATTTTTTTGCTCAAAGGAGATGACAATATTTTTTATGTATGGGGCGTGTGGCTGGAGGGTTGTGAGCAAGGACAAGATACACCCTTTTATGGACAAATTTACAGTCACTAATGTGCCTACATTTCATAGGGAAGGAATCAGGGGCATGGTGGAGTAGATTGATGAACCACACGGGGAAAGAGTCGTCCCGTGTCTTCCATGGTTGCAGTGTTGGAAAGGGGAGTGGTAGTTTATCATGACTTGGGAAAGAAAGATAACTTCATTTAATGGAAAAACGACATGATCATGTATATTGTGGTGACTGTTGGATGAATTTTACAAGGAGGGCAAGGGAGGATTGGATGACTATGTTGTAGTGAATTCAAAAGCAATATGATCAACAAGAGGGATTTGATGAGAGATTAAAAAAACCATTTGAGGAATTAGAGATCTATTGCCAAGAGCATGATTAGCCTCATTTACTCCCATTCCATGTTAAAAAAAGGTGGATTTAGGTAAACAAGGTAACCCATTAAGAATATGAAGGTCATATCACTTGCCTCACTCAAGAAGATGTCTCCCATTAGTCATGACAAGGTTATCCCAAGAGCTGATGTACTTTGCAAATCAATCTCCTTAATCTTGTAAAGGTCGAGCACATCCTCATGTATTGGTGTTTGGTAGGCCCCATTGGAGATAAATAATAATGGATAATCTTTGGATTGCGATCAATATATGACATATTTATTGCCATCAATCCACACAATAAAAGCTGATGAAGCATGGGGGGAATAAAATACTACAATGAAGGCATCGAAGCGGGTTGGGGTATCCCTCTGAAGTCAAAACCATATTTATTAGGAGTGCATGTTTGTTTTAGGCACCTTAGGCCAAAGATGAGGGAGGCCACAATTTTGGAACCAAGAATGCCTCTTGACCTATGAGTGATATGCTTGAATGCCAAAAAAAAAGAGTGTTGTATGAATGGAGGGAGCATGCTTGGGGCTCACATGGAATGCATTCCCCTTCAAAAACCAAGAATGCCTCTTGACCTGATATCACGGAATCTGGCAGCGCTCGTTCCACGAATAACCCCCCTACGAAACTTGTCCGTTTCCTAGGATTCGTGAAGTTCAAGTATGCATAACGAGGTGATTTTCAAGCCACCTCGAAATGCGTTCCAAAGCCTCGAATAGTCAATTCGAGCATCCCCCTATGTTTTCCTCGCGGAGACCTTCGAAACGAGCTCTTTCGTGAAGTCTCACTGTTCGTACTTAGCAAATTGTGAAAAATGCAGTTGCACTGAAAAAGTGCGCTTCTGCTCACAAGCCAAAATTTGGCTAAGTATGAAAAGTGCAGGGGCGCTAATTTTTAGCGCCCCTGCATGAAAGTGAAGTCTTTTAAAATGTAATAGTGCTAAAAAAGTGTGCTATTACACTTAGTCTTTTTCTGGCCCTGGCGCGTTTCTCCATGTTTTTCGCATTTTTCGTCAATCGTGCCACTTTTCGTGCCTAAATTTATTGCTCGACTTGAGTTAGGTTTTGAGCCACCATTTACTTAAAAGTGTTTTGGTTTCCTTTTTCATTGTTTATGATCTTTCTTCTTCATCTCTTCATGCTGGGTGAGTTCTCCTCAAACCGCAATCACGTTTTTTGGAAATTCGAAGCTCCTCTCCAGCGTTTTTTGCGTTTTCTCTTGGTAAGTCTTCTCCCTTGCTTTCTCTTTATTCTCCATTCGTTTTTGTACATTTCTGGAGATTTACATATGCGTTTCTCTTTGTTTTCTCCACCCGTGCGTATTCTTTGTTTTCTCCACCCACGCGTATTCTTTCTCTCCATTCGCATTTCTTGGTCTTGCGTGTTCTTCTCATGCTTCCTTTTCATGGTGTTTTTGTGTGGCATTCTCTTCTTGCTCTCACGTTTTTCCATTCGCCCTCACGCAATGGAACTCTTATGTTTTGTTTTGCCACGCATTTTCTTGCTATCCACTCCAACGTTTTTGTGTTAGCATCTTTCCTTGTCGCCCTCTCTATCATGTTTTGGTGCGAACATTCAAGAAACTCATTTTTTGTGAGTAGAATTCCTTGGCTCTTATCTGCATTTACAATGGCAATGAAACGAACTTTAATTGCAACTCCTTACAGACAAACAAGATTTGTTTTAAGCATTTCATTTTACAAAGCAAACCCCAAGCGCCGTTTTCAAGCATCATTACATCAGTTTCCAAAATCACGTTTCAAATGCAGAGGCGTTGAAAAAGTGCGCCCTGTCATTTTGAAATATTTTCTAACACTGAGAAATGCAGGAGCGCTATTTTTCAATGCCCCTGCATCAAAGTCTGAATTTCCAAAAGTGTAATGGCGCTAAAAAAGTGCGCCCTTACACTTTTCACATTTTTTTTCAGATGAACTTCAAACTTGCCTAATTTACTCCTAAACCTCTTTCCTTCCATTTTGTGCATCGTTTTGCGTGCCTTGTCATCCGCTCCACGCTTTCCCATCATCGTTGCTCGTTTTGCGCATCCCCATGCTTCCTAACGACTAATGTTTGTTCTGGCTCGATACCTTGCAGTCTCTTTCCAAAGATCTTCAAAGTTTGAGTGATCAAAGTTTCAGTTATTCTTGATGACTGTCGGTAAACCTCCGTCTTCTTCAAGAGCAAAAGGCAAAATGAAGTATAAATATCAAAGTGTCTATCCGCCGACCGTAGTGGTCTCCAAGGTGGAAGAAATAAAGGACACAGAGGTTGGCCATCAAGACTTGGTTGATTTTGCGAAGCAAACAGAGATAAAGCCTCTTCCTGATCCAATGAGAGCAATTGTACACAGTAACTTGCATTTGGTAGCTATGTTCCCTACAGTTGCACATAATACAGAGTTCGTTCTTTAGGTGGCATCTCACTACATCAGAGAAAGTAGAAGCGTGATCGATTCTTCCGGGCACGAGATTCTAAGACTCGACCCTGATTTCTTTGACATTGTGTTTAAGGTTCCTCAAATGGAAAAATACATTGATATCTCTATACAAAAAGCACAAGAGGTCTTTGACGCTGATCCCAACAAAGCTAAAAACCTAATAAATGCCCAATGGTTGAAGAAGCCTAGACAATCTGTTTCCAGATGGCCAAAGGGACTCCTGCGAAGCGATTTCAAGGATGACGTCAAAGATATGATCACATTTTTAAGCAGAGTAAAAGGCTTGCCAGAATCGTCCACTTTTCACGATTGGATGTATGAATACATCAGGATTATAAGAAGACAAAAGGTGCACATTGACTGGGGCAAACAGATTAGTGATGAAATACATGAGCAGTTGATCAATGCTCCTTCCACATTGAAATTCTATACGACTTCTTACCTGGTGTACGCGGCGGCTGTAATGAGACAATTCCCAGGTCTATCTACAAAAGGGAATCGGGTGATGGTACTTGTGTACAGATTTTTCTATCAACTGGAACTGAAGGAAAGCTTTCATCACTTCAGGCAGGTCACAGATGCTTTCTTCGCGCCTTTGCTTTTCAATTTTGATCCGGCTCTTGAAAGGAGGAGGGTATCTGATGAGGCTTATAAGGTGGTAAGTAAAGTTGGATGCCTATTTCTTCAATTCCCAACGTTTACTTACTTGAGAGTAGGGTGCTACATTGGCTGTCCTTACATGCTGCCACGTTATCCTTCAGATAAGTGGGTTCTCATGGAAACGTGCAGACAGTTGATTTCAGTGCAAAAAAAACGAAGAAGCAATCACAAATGTGGATTCAAGTTCCCACTGACCATTGGCAGATATACTATCCCAACTGCACAAAAGGCTAAGTCTGTTTATGCTGAAATGCAGATCATGACAATCAAGACCTACAGGTATAGGTTTGATTTTGATTACCGAGATGTTAGAAAAAGATTAAAAAAGGGTCATCATCACAAGTATCGTTTTGAAGACATCTGGGTTGATTGCAGAGATGAAGAAGCCATTCGCAAAATGGATTATTGCAAGTTGACTGTTCAACAGATCAGAGACCTTGATATTGCTGACCTACCAGAGGATTTTGCAGATCCTGGTGATATCATGAATGCTATCTATGATGAGCAAGGAATTGCTAAAAGGCCGTTGCCTGCAATTCAATGGTCTAGGAAAGAAATTACTAGCATGAGAGAAAGATTGAAGCCAATCCTAGCCAACATTGCAGAATGGTTACATAAACATGGTTATGAAATGAAAAATTTCAGAACAGACTCGGAAGGAGAAGAATCCGAAGCAGAAGCTCGCCAATAGCAAGAACTCCACAACAAAAATAAATCAACGGCTTTTCCCACTTCTTCACGAGGTCCGGGATCAAA